>CAUYON010007706.1:0-30200 GCA_963573935.1 Arctocebus calabarensis | reverse complement strand
CCTGCCATTCGGTCCTATAACTCCTTTACTAGGTATATACCCAGAAGACCAAAAATCACATTATAACAAAGACATCTGTACCAGAATGTTTATTGCAGCCCAATTCATAATTGCTAAGTCATGGAAGAAGCCCAAGTGCCCATCAACCCACGAATGGATTTATAAATTGTGGTACATGTACACTATGGAATATTATGCAGCCTTAAAGAAAGGAAGAGACTTTACCTCTTTCATGTTTACATGGATGGAGCTAGGACATATTCTTAGCAAAGTATCTCAAAAATGGAAGAAAAAGTATGCAATGTACTTAGCCCTACTATGAAGCTAATTTAAAGGTTTCATATGAAGGCTATAATCCAACTATAGCACAAGAATATGGGAATGGAGGGGATAGGGGAGGTTGGGGTGGCTGGAGGGTAATTGGTGGGGCCACAACTATGGTGCATCTTAGAAGAGTACAAGCGAAACTTACTAAATGCAGAATACAAATGTCTTTATACAATAACTAAGAAAATGCCATGAAGCCTATGTTAAACAGTTTGATGGAAAAAATTCAGATTGTATATGAAACCAGCACATTGAACCCCTTGATTGCACTAAAGTACGCAGTTATGATTTAATAATAAAAAAAAATTTAAAAAAAAGACACAATAGCAGATGATATGCTCACTCAGGGTAACTACTGATGTCTTTTCTCCCTTACCTTCTGGGCTAACGGGCAAATAGGCTTTAATAAAAGCTAAGTGGAACTGGACAAATAGGCTTTAATAAAAGCTGAGTGGAACTGACACTTGGGGCACCATTGGAATCCCAAAAGTGGGTGTTTGTCCCCTGAGTTTCCACCTTTGTTTTCTTTTTACCTCCTAATTTGTTTATTAAATCATAACTGTGTACATTAATGAATTTATGGGGTACAATGTGCTGATTTTATGTACAATTTGAAGTGCTTACATCAAATTGGTTACCATAATATTCACCTCACTCACAACTATTGTATTAAGACATTTATACTCTACGCTTAATATATTTGACATGTACCTTTGCAATACACACTATTGGTGAGGTCCCCACCAATTACTCTCCCTCCACCTGGACTCCTTCTCCCCTCCTCTCACCTTCTTCTCCTCTTTCACCTTTGAAAATTCTATTTTGTATGTCTTATCTCTTTCTTTCTCATCATTTCTAACTTTAAATTTCTTCAGTTGGTCGCTGCCAGATCCACAGGTCTTAATGGACCCTGCCCCCAGTGCAGGACCCCAGCAAAGGTTGAGTTTATGACACCAATAAAAGAGCCGACTGGAAAGGCTTGTCAAATGCCTCACCAATAAAGATTTCTTGATTTGAAGTGAGTAAATAATGCCACTTTCTGACAGGTGTGGGAATCACAATTTGCTTGTGAACTTTAAGAGAAGAGGAATTTACCCAATGCATACAGGTATCTAAGGGCACAGCTGAAACCTGGGCTTATGAGAGGCTTTCAAGTCTAACCTGAGATTCCTTATAAAACATTCTAGCAAAACCAATTTTATTTTTTAATTTTTTTTCAAGTGTGGAAAAGGTCAATATTTATTAAAAGACAGTACACTCCAGAGACATCTACCCTCTCAAGAGGAGAAGATCCTATGTTTAGTGACACTTTTACCCTTTATGCTGATTTTCCAAATCTATATTAAGTTAGGAGAGGTTAGAATATTTATGATTCTTCCTGGAAAGGGGGAAAACATCCTGAATGGAGAGTCCTCCCATTTCTATCCCTGTAAGGATATTTCCAGAAGCTGTCATAGTATTTGTAAACTGTGATAAAAGTGGTGACAGTTTCACTGTGTTGATGAAAATGGTCACTTGAGGCTACTGCTCTTTGTATGCATGCTGCAAGGATCCCTTTTTGTGGCTTTGGCCATATCTCCACATTGGAGCCTCTCCACTTCTGAGACTTAATTTTTTTTCTTTATTTTATTAAATCATAGCAGTATACATTAATGCAATCATGGGGTACATTGTGCTGGTTTTATATACAATTTAACTCATTTTTGTAGAGTGAACATCAGTTCAGTTATTGGAAGCCGTCTCAAAATGCTGTTTTTTCTTGGCAGCCCACTGTGGTAATTTTGCTCCTCTTATTATGGACAAGGGACCACTTAGAATCATTGGCCTCTATCTCCCTTCACCCAACCTAACAGAATAAACACAACTTTAAGACATGATTGACATTTTTTTTAATAATTTTATTGAATCATAATTATGTACATTGGTGCAATCACAGGGCATGATTCATGTACATTCAGAAATATTTTGATCGTACTGTTACAGATATCCTTCATGGCATTTCCTTGATCACTATATAAAGACATTAATACTCTACCTTTAATAAGTTTCACCAGTACCCTGCTAAGATGCACCGTAGGTGTGTTCCCACTAGAGCTTGGTGAAGTAGAGAGAATGTTTTGGGAAGAAAAACTAACTTTTGCATTTTGACCATTTATCCTGTGACAAGTGCTATAATTGTTTCATCCATATCATCTAGGCCCTCACCACTATAAGCAAAAGTCATGCTAACATCTGTGACTAATGGCTAATGGCTCTTTTCTGTCTATGGAAGAACGCTCAGCCCACACACAGGGCAAGCTAGAAGGCTGCGCTGTGAAAGCTCCCAGAGCAGCCTCAACCACTGTCAGGCAAAGGTAAATACTTCAGTTAGTCAAAGATCAGAAGGACATGTTCTACTGATGAACTCTAGTTTCCCACAGTGGTAACTTGCTTTAGAATATATCTTTAATTGGCTTTCCCCCTTTGCCTATCACATTTCCTCTGCCAATGTATTCTAAAATAATCTCCCAAATAGATTATTGCTCTAAAATCTTTGTATCTGATCCACTCTAGAAGCATCCAAAATAAGACTTTGCATATTTTGTGCCATTTAATCCTCATGGCTTATTTAACCTTCTAACTTTACTGCCAGGTCCAGCATCATATTTTATAAATAATGAGCTTTAGGTTTAGATAAATTAAGAATATTGGCCAAGTTTGTATAGCTGTCAACTGTTTACGTCCCAAACCTATGCTTTTTGTTTTTTTAAAAAATTACTACATCTCTCTCTCTCTTTTTTTTTTGTTACGAGAAGCATTCATTACTCTTCATCAGGCCAGTTTTGATAACTATGTATATAACGTGAGGGTAAAATAACTGCAAAGGTAAAAAAGGAATTCTATAATAAAAAATCTGGGAGAAGTTATTTAACTATCAGAGGTACCTATAAGAAGAATGCTTCTAACTTCAATTTTGCACATGTCTTGTTACATTTTAAAGCTCTGCTGTTTTCATTTGTGTATGATTAACCATAATTACAATGTGATAAATGGTTTCAAATTATCAGAATGTTAGAAATTGGAATTAAAAACCATATTCCTAATACATATAACTCTATTCATGACTTTTAAAACAACTCTTATTATTTGACTGAAGATTTTTGATAGCTATTTTTTGTAAAATTCTAATTTTAGTTCTTTTACTCTAGTTGTGGAATCATTCTGCTAGCATTTCATTTGTACTCATTTTAATCAGTACTTTTTACCTATATACAGTAAGTGAGTATTATTTAGGCATGTAAAAAATGAAACCAAAGCCTAGTTTATAATGAAAAGAACATTAGTATATATTCAATACACAAATTGAACCACACCTATGAATTCATATGACACTGATTACCTCTCCATAGAGGGTCTGAAGTTCCAACCATAAATTATACATAAAATCATATTTGTGAATACACTATTTCACTTCTTCCTTTCCAGTGTGGTGACTTTCCTTTCATTCTTTTCTGCTTTGGCTTTAATGCTTTTCTTCCAGAATTATGTTGAATAGAAGGGGCAGAAGCATCTTTGCCTTGTTTTTTATCCTAAAAGTTTTCAGTCTTTCTCCACTGAGCTAGAGATTAAGTATGATTATTTTTTGTAGTTATTTATTTAATGGATGGCTTTTACTACATTGAGATAGTTTTATTCTATTCCTAGTTTGTTTACACTCATGAAGATTTTGTTTTATTTATTTTTGTTTGTTTGTTTACCATGAAGGGCATTGAATTTTTGCCAAATACTTTCTCAATATCAGCTGAGATGATCATATGTTTTGTTTCCATTATTTTTTTAATATGGTATATTACATCAATTGCTTTTTATATGTTGAACCACCCTTGCATTCCAGAAATAAAATCTAATTGGTTATGGTGTATAATTCTTTGAATATGCTGTTGAATTCAGTTTGCTAGTATTTATTGAGAACTTTTGCATCCATGGCATTAGGGATACTGGTCTATAGTTTTCTCAAAGGTCCTCTAGGGGCTTTTCACTATTTTTCAATCTTTTTTTTCTATTCCTCAGACTCATTAATTTAAGATGTTCTGTTTTCAAGTTTGTTGATTCTTTCCTCTGCCTGCTAAAATTTGCCTTTGAATCCTTTTAGCAAATTTTTCATTTCAGAATTATAAGGACAAATTCTGGTAGAAAAAAGAGTTGTCATTTTAAATGGGAAACAGACCGAGGCTGTTATCATGGCAGTCTTCTTATGGATTGTTTAGAAGCTTCCTAGTCCAAGTGAGGTCTATAAAACAGGGTTTCTGAATCTCCTGTACCTATCTCAGTAAAGGTAGAAAAAAGTTATTTAATAAAAATACTAGAAAGAAATTAAGTAATTAGTTAATATACCATATTTTAAAAGAAAAAAAAAAAGAAAACTTCCAGGTATCGTCCCAGAGCTATCAAATTAGAAGATGTTTCAACAATCTCCAGATGATACATGAACATTTGAGAATTACTGGCTTATAAAAATCACATAGACCAGGTATAGTTGCTCTCACCTGTATTCCCAGCATTCAGGAAAGCTGAGGTGGGATGATAGCTTAAGGCTAGGAGTTAGAAACCAGGTTGGGCAACATAGCAAGTCATCCTTTTGGGAAAAATTGTTTTGTTTTTAAATTGGTAGGAAATAGTGGTGTAGTTGTAGCTACTCAGGAGGGAAATCACTTTAGCCCAAGCACTAGAGGTTACAGTAATCTATGATAGCGCCATACCACTTTGGGCAACAGAAGAAAATATGGTGTCTAAAAAAAGTCATCTAGTGTTTCATCATTACCGTAGGAATGAGGATAACAGTAGTGCCTAAGGTGATAATTCTAGACTAACAGACATTATTACATATTTCTATAGTAAATTATTTTCAAAAGAGTAGGCTTATCTATTGTTATAAAATTCTTTTTGAATATATGGTTGGAAACACATCAATTTAATGTGTAGGCATTTTACATCCTAAGAGCAAATCCTGGGCTTATCAACATTTTTTTGTGTGTGTCATTTTCTACACTGTTAGAAAATACTAAAATGACAAAGCAATATTTTTTTGTGCCCAGAAAATGTTATTTTTAAAATGGTGCTTCCAAATTCTAAAATGTTACCAACTAATGAGATGGAAGTGGCCAACTTTAGAAGATATGTAAATGTATATTATTGTGACTTTTTAATCTCTGAAACTGGAAGAGTTACATGGCTATTAAGCCACAGCTGTGTGAAAATTTCCATTGACAAATTGTGTTAAGATAAAAGAAAAGCATGAAAACATTTTAGATACATAATATATAGATACCCTCACAGGTATTTTAAGAGTTTTTAAATACATTATGCTTCCCTTGGACTTCTGTAATCCAAATATTTAGTACTTTATGAAGAACCAGTGGTAGACATGGTAATTTGGATGATTCTAATTCCATTTTCAAACTCAATTGCCATCATGTTTCTAAAGTTAACAGCAACAACAAAAAAACCCCGAATCAAAAAACAATAACCAGCTTTTCACCTATTTCTTGAGCCTGGGCATTTCTAGCAGATACAACAGAATATAACATGTGCCCTGCCAGCACCACCTCCTCATCTTGTCTTCTCCCTAGAATGGGCTCACAGTGAGTGGAACAGCAGTAGTGATGACTAATCGTGATGAAGAGATAGAAGTAATCTTGGTTTGAGGGCACTGTCGAACTGCCCTATGAGTCATTTCCTGAAACATCACCTTAGTTTATCTTTGTGCATAAATTAAATATAATTTATTTTACTTGCAACCAAAATGCACTCCTAGGTGATAAAAGGTGTCAGCAACACCTGTTTTTGCATTAGCTTCTAGCATAGAAAGGACTTTGTAAAAGTCTCTACTTCTACTTGAAAGCAATAACTATGTTCTAGATAACAATGGGACTCCGGTTTGGCCCACAGTATAGGCTATGACTGAATATTTTATTTAGCCTCTCTTTAGCGGACAGAAAAAGTTGTCTCCATTCTGTTCTGTATGTTATCCTTTAACAAAGCAGGCATATGTTACATAAAAGTCACTTTAGTCTTCACTATACCATAAAAACCACATCCTATGAAACCCTTACTATAGACTTAGTATCTGTTAAAATAAAATATAGCTGTTCATATACATTTTATATACTGATAATTAATTCATAGATGTGTGACTATTCAGAAGAGTTATAGGAAAATTCAAGGTTTAGAGTCAGTGTATCCATATTACTATGATCCTAAGTTTCTAGATGGCAAGATATAAGTCTTTCCCAGGTTCATAGCCCCGGAATCTTCTGGCATGACTGACACTGAGTGGATAACAAGCAGCCTCTGCCATCAGTGTGCTGTCACCTATATCCGGTTGCCTTGAGCTGCATTTTATGGAGCACTATTCACTTCATGAAAAGATCTTGGAGTCGGGGCTAGCTCCCAACATCTGTACAGCTTGGGGGACCTGAGCCATACTTTAGCATTACTTCTTTTCCTAAATTATTATTATTTGAGACAAAGTCTTGCTCTACTATCCAGGCTAGAGTGTAGTGGCTTCATCACAGCTGCAACCTCAGACTCCTGGGCACAAACGAACCTCCTGCCTGAGTCTCCAGAGTAGTTGCAACTACATATGTGCAGCATCACAACAGCCAGTTTTTCTACATTTCATAGAGAAAAGGTCTCTCTATGTTGCTTAGGCTGGTCTTCAACTGTTGGGCTTAAGGGGTCCTATCACCTGGGCCACCCAAAGTGCTAGGATTACAGGTTTGAGCCACCACACCCAGATCAGCATTATTTCTTATCTGAAAATATGATTTATATAACTAAACTTCTTTGTAATACTTCATTAGAAACAAAGTTTTACATAATTTTTTAATTGAAAACATTAAATAAATAGGTAGTGCTTCTAGGGTGACATTCAAGACTTTATATTAACTTAACTTTCTTTCCTTTCATGCTCTAACAACAAACTTGTCATTTCCTGAATTTCATGGCCTAAATACCTCAAGTTTAGTTTAAGGTTCATCCATCTGTCTCCTTCTCAGTTCACTGCGTGTAATGCCAGAAGGCATTGTGTGTTAGATATATTTTATATGTTTGCACTTTTTTTTTTAATTTCAAATTATTTGGGGGGTAGAGATGTTTTGTTTGCATACTTTGCTTTTTGCACAAATTGAGTCAAGGTTATAAGCATACCCCACACCCAAACAGTTGCACCTTATGTAATAGGTGTGAATTTATCCATCCTCTCCTTTCTTCTCTCCCAGAGTGATTTTTACTGAGAGTTACTTCTTTATGTGCACTTAAGTGTTGATCAATAAGTTCCAACATGGTAACGAGTACATGCATTTGTTTCTCAATTTCTATGAAGTTTCACTTATAAGAATGGTCTTCAGTTCTATCTAGGTTGTCACAGAAGATAGTAGATCAATGTTTTTTTTTTTTTTTTTTTTTTTTTAGACAGAGTTTCACTATGTTGCCCTCGGCAGAGTGCCATGGCCTCACAGTTCAAAGAAACTTCACACTTTTGGGCTTAAGCAATTCTCTTGCTTCAATCTCCCAGTAGCTGAGGTTACAAGCACCTGCCACAATGTCCCGCCATTTTTTTTTTTTTTTTTTGGTTGCAGTTGTCATTATTGTTTAGCAGCCACAGGCTGGGCTCAAACCCACCATCCTTGGTGTATGTGGCCAGCACCCTGCTGACTAAGCTATGGGCACCCCTCCATCAAAAGTTTTCTTTATGACTGAGTCATATGCCATAGTGTGTATATGCTACATTTTATTAATCTATTCATGTGTTGATAGACACTTGGGTTGTTTTCCCATCTTTGCAATTGTAAATTGTGTTGCTATAAACATTTCGAAAATCTTGGGCAGACTACACATATAGTCAATTAAAATCTCCAAGTAATTTTATAGAATGATTTTTAGAAAAATGTAGAACTCTTGTCGTGGTTTGCTGTGTTGTTCTTACCTTACGCCCACTACCACTTTTTTTGGAAGTGAAGGAGGAGCCTTAGACAGCTTTTCTGTTAAAAACTCACATTTTCAGATAAGGGAATTAATGAACAGAAGGAGATAGTGGTGTGGCTAGGGCACTGATTCAGGTTCCACTATATAGTACTCCAAATCCAAGTTCAGTCTTGTCTCTCCAGGTTGGAGAAACTCAACAATATTATCAGTATATTTTGTGTAAGAAAAGTAACCCCTTTTGTCAAAAAGTTTCCCATTACACATATACCCTTTTATGGAAAGCAGAAATGCCTTCAATCAACTATTCAAAACTCTGTATGTTCTTTCCCCCTTAGACTCATTTTCCACTTCCTTGGGCAATGCTTGAAGATGCACATTTATCCCAGTATCCCTCAATTTTACTACTGAAGCCACTTTCCATCATCACTAATTTCTCCTATAACACTAGTTGCGTAAAGATATATTTCAAGATATAATTATCAATGGGACTGTTCTCTGCGATGACTATTAGAATCTTTTTCAGATTGGCAGTCAAGAACAAAAGGTAACACTAGTAATATTCCCATCTATCTTCTTATTGCACTCAGTAATTGCAACAACACCAACAATCAAAGTCTTAGAGGAATGTTTTGTGATTTAGACAGTATATTTACTTACAGCATTTCATTTGATTGTCATAACCAGTTTTACAGGAAGACAATATGCTCAAACAATAAAGCCTGAAGGCATATTGCTAGTAAGTTCATAAGCAGAGATTTGATACCAGATCTTCTCTTGCAAATTTAAGAACAAAATGTTAAAATATAGGACTAAAGAGACAATCAGAGTGTTGTTTCATAGTGAATATAATGTTGATTGGGGTTCTTTAGAGAGAACTGCTGCTTTTTTCTTCAAATGAAAATGTAAGTGGGTGTTAAAACTTGTTTCACAAAAGATAGAATTCATTTTAAACTTCTAAAGTTAAGTAAGTTATATAAAACTATTCAAAAAGCAGGCAAACTAATCCTTACACAGTGATAAATTTGTTATTACCTCGGGAGTAGTATTGAAATCATATCTGTTATAATTTCAAGCACATTAATTTTGTGGTCATGTTATGTTATTACTAAATATATACAGATGTTGAATCATATTTTCTTGTTTTTCAGATGACATACCAATTCACTTAAAACATCTAGGCATTTCTAGTATTTAGTCAGACCATAAAACCTATGTTATTGCAGTTAAAGATTCATTTGAATCCAAGATAAAATAATACAGAAAGGAGTAGAATGTGATAGGCCTGGCTTAGAGAAAATATTACAATACTTTATTATCTTGTGTAATATGTATAATGCATATATAGCTATGCATGCATATATATTACCATATATATGTAAATATTATTGCATAATATATTTTGTATATATTGCAGATCAGGTAATTTTGTATAAAGACTGACACATGGATGTATTTATCCATACAGCAAGTCGTATATAAAGGTATATTTTGATCCCAAAGAAACTGCAAAGGAACCTGAGAAGCTGGGGTGATTCAAGGCAAGTGATAGCCACAGATCATTTAGTGAGGCATGTGGTTCATTATGAAAGTTTTGAGATACACAAAAATCAAGAAATATAAAATCCACCTGGACAGAAAAAAATGACCCTCCCAGTAACACTGATAAGCAGAGCAAGTTGAACTTTCTTGGGCGAATCAGAAAGGATGGTGTTTCTTGGAAGTGAAATAATGGACCATAATGCAATAAGTCTCAAAACTTTCATGGTGACCTATGTACATCAGAAAAAAAATCCTTTCCGTATGAAAAGAAGTATATGTTCACATTCAGATGTTGCTGGTTTCTAGCTGAGTATCTATAAGAAACTAAATTAGGTCTTTGGATATCTATTTCTACAACCAAAAGAATCAGAAATATATATGAAAACATTTGTATTCTGCATTTAGTAAGTTTCCCCTATACCCTTCTAAGATGCACCATAAAGAAAATGCCCTGAAGGCTATGTTAAACAGCTTGATTAAAACATTGCAGATTGTATATGAAACCAGCACATTGTACCCCTTGATTGCACTAATGTACTCAGCTATGATTTAATAATAAAAAAAATTAAAAAAAAGAAATGTATATGAGATCAGAAAAGTTCAGCCTACTTGTCTTTATCTATCTATGTGTCTGTCTGTCTATCTATCTATCTATCTATCTATCTCTCATTCATCTAACACATAATCAAGCAGTCCCTGGGTTATGAAGGAATGAGACAGGCTCTATAGGTTTATTCTTAAATTGAATTTGTGTGTAAGTTGGAACAGGTACATTTGCTATTCTATGTAATAGCCCCTGTTCGTAAGTGCAAGTCACACACCAGTCAGATGTTTGTAACTTAGGGATTACCTATACTATCTATTGACTTGTCAATGTGAAATCTTTTCAGAATGAAATCTTACTTACATGCAACCCTGAATTGTAAAACAAATGAAACCTGAGATACTCCTATTGAAGCTGGGAGTCCACCTCACTGGCTCAGTTTCTGTTTCTCTTTTCAAAGCTCCACTGGTATTCCTATCTTCTTTTTGTTTGTAATTCACCACTTTATGGGTATGAACCATAATTTGAAAAAAATACTGTACCAGATGATTTCTCACTTTTTCTTATACTGATTGAATACTCACTGAACACTCACTGATTGAATGAAAGTAGGGAACACTTAAATGTAAATTTAAGAATACTCTTTCTTCTTCTCCCCCTCCCTTTGAAATCTGTTCATTACAGCAAATGATTTCAGATAAATTCTAATTGTATTTGTTTATAAATGGGTAACATTTATACTAATATTTAAATACAATTCTTTAAATAAATGTATTGTTCCCCTATATCTGTGAGTTCTTGCACTAATAAAATCCTGTTACATACCTTCGTTTAAATATCCTTATTGAATTTTTTTAATTACATATTTCTTGAAGTTTTTTCTGAAATATAACAGCTATTCTTCCACATGTATGAGTATGTAGTGTATAACCAAATACATTTCAAATCAATTTTAATCTTCCATATACATTTCAAATGAGTTTACAATTTTCTATGATGTATCAATTTACTTTTGATTAGAATTTTATTAACTGATAGGTTTCATTGAATAGAGGTGTTATTTTCACTAACTGAAAGATTTTACCCTTAATGATATCTTTTTCCTTATTCTTCACTAAAGTTTCATGATTTCCTAATTATAGTTGAAAATATGTAGTTTTATTGTTTGTAATGAGATGCTTTATTGAATTAAACTTTTATAACTGATAAATCATGATGTCTGATTTTTAAGATTTTGAACTTAAAACTATAATTTTTATCAGTTGTAAATAACTTTTTGAATATTTTGTTGATATTCAATCATATCTTTTATCAAAAAGTGAAGAGTTTATTTATTCTTTCAAATGCTTAGAACTACTGGGAATATAAATGGTACTTTTGGAAAATGTTGACAGTTTATTATCAAGCTAAGCTCCTACCTACCAGTTGACCTAGTTATGCCCAAGGATTAATACAGATAGAAGAACATATCCACAAAAAGAATGATGGATGCCTGGATTTTCATAGCAGCTTTGTTTGCAATAACTGAAAAGTAGAAGCAACTCAAGTTACCAGAGAATTGATAAACAAATTGTGAATAAGTCTTCAGTGAAATTCAAGTGATACAAAGGAAGAAACAATAATCTGAATTGATTTTATGGATAAGCTCAATAATTGAAGCCTTTTAATCTAAGTATAACTTTGTAGGATGAATACTTATTTCATTTATTTTCAATCTTACTTATTTTTATTTAATACACTTCAGGGTATGATTTTACCACTTCTGTAGCTGCATCTGTAGTCTAGAAATTTTGACATTATGTTTATAGTCAGATTTGCATTTTGTGTTCATTCTAGTTATCTTTGAGACACACATAGGGGTGTGTCATATGGTCACAAAATGATATGAGTGCTGAAATCTTGCAGTGCACATGCACCAGGTCCCCCTTCTGCTCACCTGTTCCTAGATTTGCTGCCTGAGAATAGTACCCAAGTTCATTTCTCTCTCCAGCTCTTGATCCCCCTTTTGAGTTCTACTTCCTCTTCCATTATTCTCGTTGGCCACATTTGCAGAACGAGAATTGAAAAGTATGCCCTTTTTGTTAGCCAAGAAGATTTTACAATCTGTTCCCTTGCTTTACAAAGTTGGGGACCAGATGTATTTTTGCATCTCAAATATTTTCATCTTTTAGACCTGGTTGGCAGTGTATTTGCGAGTACATCTCTTTTTCAAAATTCATCAATTTCTTTGGCAAAAATCACCTTCATAATTATTATTGAGATAGAACTCTTTCTATATTTAATTTCAGATAATTTGAGTACAAGTTTCTGTGTATCAAGGCACTTAAACTTTCTGAATGCCAACAGATCTAGGAGAAAGGCTTACTAGACAGTATCTAAATATTTCCAGTCGTGTTAACAGATGGAGTTGCAGCCACACTCTTGATTTAGTGCTTACCTGAGCCCATTTCTTACTGTTTGTATGTTGGGTTTGGTTTTTTCCCCCGTGGCTGTGTTTGAATGGCACACCTTTGAATTGGTAAAAACAGGACCCTGAAATTTACAAGCTTTTCATTTTCCTTCCAAATTATCTTGTAAATTAATCAACATTATCCTAAGCTCATCACTTTCTTCTATCACTTTAACAAATGCAACTAACAGCAACCAGCTCAAACTTCCTCCTGTCAACATTCTTTCAAATCTTCACCACCCAATAAAGCTATTTGGTACATTTCCTGTTTTCGGATTATTTTAGGCAGCACTTTTACCAAATATTACACCACCATGTAAAATTAGTCACTATTTTCCAGTCCTCTGTCTTTCCTCACCTCCATGCCTATGCCCTTAAGCCAAGCATATTATAATAAATTTTTGTTACAACAGCACTGCCCTTTTTTGATAGTGATTGTTAGGTATTTAGCCACTGACATAATAATGTCTCATAATAAACAGCCACAAGATATAAGAGGCATTCACCCATAAGAACGTATTTAGCAATGAACCATCTCTGGGCTAGTTTGGATTCAAGTAATCAAGGCTGAACTCTCCTAGCTTTGAGTTCAAATGTCAGCTATATCCCTTTCTGCCCATGGGTCTCGTAGCTTGTCCTCAGTGGTTTCCTAAGTTATATTCCTTCCATGGGGAAACACAGGAGTACAAAAACCTGGCTTAATTGGCTTAATTGTGCAAGCATCTTTCAAGCCTCTGCTCATGTTATCTGTACTAACAGATATTAGCTAGAGGGAGTCACACAGCTAAACTCCAAATCAATGTTGTGAGAAGTATAGTCATCCCCTCTATATGGTAGCCCAGGAAACTGAATGTTTTTTGAACTCGAAATGTATACTACAACTCAACTAGTAGTATACATTTGTGTTACATTTAAAAAATAGCCTATCTACATAAAAAGATAATTAGGGAGGATCTCTGAAAATTATTGTTTAAATTATTGTTTAGATTATTTAAAGGTTTGAGGGGATCTTGCCACTTCATTAATGCCACATACATTTTCTAAATTATAGAAACTCTTTTTGAAAGTGTATTCACATACAATAGGAGTAGTTGAAGACTCTTACTATTTCTATTATTCCATCATAGAAAATTAGTAGTCTTTTCCTTTTATAGGTAATGAATGCAATCTATAAAGAAAAGGCTTCTTTCTACACCAGTTTATTAATTTGCATTCCCCTTAACATTTACTAGTATTTTCCACAAAGAATTAAATTCTATTCAGAGAGATAGGGCCACACATCTGAACATAATTCTAATGGTTTAACCATTCAATAGGAAAATAATTATGAGAATTATACTTTATAGAAATAATCTCTCTCAGCCAAAAGAAATCTATTTTGGGAATTGAAAAACAATCTAAAGATGTTTTACATATATATTTTTTTCTTAGGAATTATGATTATATGAGTTTAGGAGATTTAGGGACTGGCCATGTTTAAAACGTTTTGGGCCATGGTACACCAAACTCTGGTGAACAATGTTTTGACAGGTTTCTATGTGGGGAGAATCCATTTCAGCAGGAGTCTGTGTAGCTGTGAGGCTGAGGTGTAGGGGTCTGCTAGTCAGAAAAGGAGGTGGCCAAGTAAGGGAAGAGAACTCTCCTGAGAGAGGGGCATCACAGAAGGAGCTGAAATGTCTCAGTGATGGCCTCAGCATCATGACAGGGAGTCTTGGGTCAGGTTAATCTGAGGGCAGCAGCAGCTTCGAGCCTTATATCTGCAAAGCTCTGCTTTATTAACAGGTAACAGCGGTTGAGTGAGTGAGGTTTCAAGAGATGCACAAAGCAGGCAGGCTGTACACAGCTAAACATTTGCTTACTTAGGCTATTTGTAAAAAAATTGAATGTCTAAAAATTTGAATTTGATACTAGTGGGCTTTTGACCTAACAGCTCTCTCATCCAGCAATTAGGACATAAACAACCTGAGGGCCAAAACATAGAGGTCATTTTTCACTTATTTATATAACAATGATGTAATTAATAGAAAAAATAGTAGGTTAGGATATATGGAAGGTTGGCTGTAACCTGAGCTCTGATATTATTTTTAAGGACTTTGTTTAAAAATGTCACTTAATACCTCTCCTGCTGAATTTTCCCTTTTCTAAAATAAAATGATTAAGTTAGATCAAGGGTCCACAAAATTGTATCTTACAGGCAAATTTGACCTATCACTTCTTTTTGTGAGTACAGTTTTATCAGAACACAGACATATTCATTTGTTTGTGTATTGACTATGGCTATGTTCCCTCTGCAATGGCAGAAGTGAGTAGTGGTGACAGAGAACACATGGCCCACAGCCTGACGTATTTACTACCTGGCCCTTTATGGAAAGGTTTGCGGCCCACTTGACATCACATAGTCCTTCTGCACCTTCAACCTTTTTAATTAAACTTTGTAAACACCCAGCTATTATCATCTTGTTCAGAGTTGCTATTTTCTTTTGTTAACTTACTTTTTGAATAATCATTTGATATTTCAGCTTTATGATCGATTGGTATGTTTCTTACCAAACACCGTAGACATTTTTCTCCTACAGCTAAAATGATACCAGTCTCCCCGAACAAAGCAGTAGCTATTTGATTTTCATGTCAAACCCACATTGAAAATGGAAAGGGAAGGCACCAATAGTGTAGGAAAATGAAAATGTTTAATTGAAGCAGCATGGGTATTTTATATTTTAAAAAGTGTGATTACTGAATTGATTTTAGCTGGTGGCATGCGCTCCTATCCCTGCAGTGGTCTGAGTGCCCACGCTCATCCCATTTCAACAGGGATTCAGGTCTACAGCTTCACATCTCATCTGGCCATGGAAAAAACATTGGTCAGAAGCAGCACATTCACCTCAGTTGCTAAAAAGTTTTATTTTTAATTATTTTATTTTATTATTAATAAATCATTAATTCAGTATTTCAGCTAATAATCACACAATATTACAAAGACCTTCTGAATTGTCAGAACTCAAACTAAAACCTCTTAGAAATCAAGTCTTACTTCCCCAATAAAAGTGAGGTTGTTTTGCCATACGATGAATTAAATTTATACAGATCTTCATCATATTACTAGTTCAAGAAGAGTAAGACATATATAACTGTGCATCATATATATTTTTTAAATAATTTAAAGCCTAATGAGACGTCTCACCTAAAAAAAGAATATGTGTTCATCTGAGAATTTTTTTGACATACATATTCAAAATGATTCCTTCATGAAGGCCCTTAGGAATATGATTGAAACCACAATTCATTTAAATTCAACTTCACTATGAATATTACAGTGAAGGCCCACAGGACTTAGTAGAAAATAGAAAATTGATTTTCAAACAGAAAATGCAAAGTGGGAATTAAAACATTTTAAATATACTTTTTTGCTTCCATGAATAGCACAGTATCTTACTTAATAGAATTTTGTAATTTCAATACACACTATGCTTCCTGTCTGTGTAAATTCCATAATTAACTGTATGTAGATCTAGCTGAGGTAGGCTGAACGAGTACACTATTTCAAGCACCGCATTTGTGCATTAATTATTTCATTATTTAAGACTGACTACAGCCTTGAGAACTAGCTGCTGTTTTAGTATTTTTTTTTTTTCTTTTAAGTAGTTGAGGAAACTGAAGCTCAGAAAGGCTAAGTATATACCAGAAATAGAACAAAAAACAGCAGAGCCAGGTTTCCAACCCCAGTCTCCTGGCTTTAGATGTCTAAACAAAGAAGACAAAGACATCTCTGTGGCTGTGGAGTACTGATGTCTATACTGATAACGAGACTGGTGAAACTGTTACAGAAATAACACGTAAAATCATTTACAGTGCTTTCTGAGAATATTTCATGACAAATACCAACCATCCTCAAAAACAGAACAGTAGAATGTGAGTGAGTGGCTGGGAGAAGGAAAGATAGAAGCTTACAAACAAATACTACTTAATAGCAAAGTCTGTGCTGATGGCTCTTATTTAAATCAGAAATTTCTCAACTGTGCTTTCCCTGTTTTCCTTGCTATTGTCAGTGCCGCAGCACTGGTGTTTTTTTTCCGGTACTCTGCTTCCTGCAGTATATAGAAACGACCCAGCAGCATGCCGACTTGGGCCTCCTCTGGTAGATGACTGGAAGGATCCGAATGCCATTCCCACGTATCCAGTGATTAGCAGGAGCCCTGGGTCTTTATGGCAGCCCTCCCTTCAGATGGATCGGGCTGCCTTCAGCACAATCCATCAGCTGCCCTCATGCTGTGGCTTTTGTTGACACTGTGGAAGTCATTCAGCCTGTCTCTAAAACAGCACGGTTTTGACAAGATGTTTAGTTCCCGCTGCTGCACAGGGCACATGCAACCTTCAGTCAGTTGGCAGCCTTAAGAGAACCCTTAGCCCTGCTTCCTTGGCTTACCTTTGCCGGCAGGTAGTGAAAGCCAAGTGACACCCCTGGATAACTGTTGAAATGGCTAGTACCTTTGGGCACACCTAGAATGCCACAATATATGAATTATAAAATAAATGCCACTCAGGTGGATGGATAACTTCTTTCCACAGAATTCCATTACCAAAGTGGAGTCAGGTTTCCTAAAAGCTTACTTAAAGGCTCAGGTAAATGCATTTTGCTACAAAGGGGTTATGGCTATCAAATAGTATGCTTAATATTTCTGTGGCAACAAAGAAAATCATTTTCACAAAATTTTCTGTATCTGTTTTTTATTGGCACTCACCATGCCTTTCCCTCAATAATTATTATTTTTTTGCTTGTCAAAAAAAGCAGTTTATTAAACTGTAAGTAGCATATGATGTCATTTCTATTCTTAAAGACATAGTTACATCACATAGTAAAGTTTCTTAAATAAATCTATTCAAATGTTAGCAGTGCTTATTACCATAAGTAATAATTGTTAGGGATTTTAGCAGTTTTTCCTTTTGTGAATGTTATGTTTTTATCTATGACAAAAATGTCTTTGTTTGGAAAGTAAAAATAACAATAACAAAATATAAACATCCCCAGTCCTTTCCATAGGAATGTGGCTCAATATCAGGAATGATAATATCACTAATATCTCTAACCCAAGGGAATTAGGGACTGGGATGGTCCTGAATTAATGTATAAATCTATCCACATGACACCCCCAATTGGACAGCTTCATGGAAATTACAGACACCCAGGGGCAGGGAAAGCATGTCTTTCAATCTAAACTTACATTCAGCAATCAGATGACAAAGTCTCCACATCCCAGGCCTTTAGTGAAGTCCTGAAATGAAAGGAGTTTCACAATAGGCTTCTCTCTGCAACTCTCCCAGATGAAGACCCTTGAATTAACAGCAGACTCCTTTGTTCACCCACCTGCTTAGCTAAGCAGTGACTACTACAGGGTAGGTAAAGGGGGAGGGGCTGTATGAAATCACCCAGGGCTTAGCACCAAGCTTCCAGAGGGAGACAAAGCAGGTAAGGTGTAGTGTTTGGCGGTGTTGAGTCACAGTCTCATTCATCCCATTAACTCAGGAACAATGCCCAAGTGAATTAAAACACCTGTGAAGTGCATTACATTTGCAAGTAAAAATAAGAAAGGGAAAGGAAACATACACATGGCCAGCATCCGTAATACAAAATAGTTTCAAGTTCTAAATGGGATTCTAGTACCAAAAATTTAATCTGAACATGTAGATACTAACTCCCAACTATCATTGTATTCTTTCACCAGCATGGTCCACATTAGGTTGCAAATGTACAGAAATAGATGAGTAACAGTGAAAAGGAAACAGGGAAAATTAGGCCTGGAATTGTTCTGGGCTAGCTGGCACCTAGGAAAGCCTAAGACTAAACATATCAGGAAGAAAGGTGTTTGAAAATAGTATCTGCAGAATGTGTTTCTCCTCCCTATAGCACATAAACTGAGAAAATGGGTGTGTTCATTTTAATAGCTCTTAAGTAGGATATATCTGTGAAAAAGCATACATATATGCAGGTCACATTGTTGAGATGTGAATGTGCATTTGTTCTCTCTCTCTCTTTTTTATTTTTTTTAAGACAGAGTCTCAAGCTGTCACCCTGGGTAGAGTGCTAAGGCATCACAGCTCACAGCAACCTCAAACTCTTGGGTTTAAGCGATTCTCTTGCCTCAGCCTCCCAAGTAGCTGGGTCTATAGGAGCCCACCACTATGCCTGGATATTTTGTTGTTGTTGTTGCAGTTGTCATTGTTGTTTTAGCTGGCTGAGGCCGGGTTCGAAGCCACCAGCCTTGGTATATGTGGCCGGTGCCCTACCCACTAAGTAAAAGGAACCACCTATTTGTTTTCTTTATATTTCTTCATTTTCCTATAAGATAACCCAATAACTTATAGTGAAACATGCAACAGAAGTATAACATATTTCATGTATGGATATTTAAATATTTAATAAAAATAATGAAGAAATGTATAAAGATTGAAATATCTGAATTCTTTATAGTGATTACCTCTGAAAGAGAGGAGGCTGATACAATCAGAAAATACATCAAATGAGTTTCAACTGTATAGGTAATATTTTATCTTTTTATAGGAGTCTACAAAAATGTGCTATAGTATTTTTTAACGTGTTACATTTGAAATATTTCATAACAAGGAATGTATGTATAAGCTTCAACTCTGTCATAAAACTGATTACTCATTTAGAATTTTTGAGAAATGTAGATAAATATATAATTAGTAACTGTATCCCTCACTTAAAAAAAAACAAATATCATATTTATGTATTTCTCCCATTATATTTTCTATACATGCATATCAAATATATATTAATTGCATGTGGAGTGTAAATATAGAGTGTCTACTTATCTAGGCACTCTATATTTATTAGGCATTATGAAACCAGTTTAAATTATTACAATTTTAAACTAAACTCTGTCCCCAAAGCCCGTATCCCTAACCATCGGGGTGTACAATCTTTTTCTGTATAAGGGCTAAGGCCAACACAGGACAGTGACTCTCCAGTTGCTCCATAAGGGCAGACCACCCAGGTTCCTAATTTCTCTCTGTTTTACAGCAAGCCCATCTTCATGTTCAATTATTCCATACTATCTCTTTTCTGGAGTTGAAAGGAAGGTATATATTCCAGTGTCAAAATTTAAGGTAAAAAGTAAGAAAACAACACATAGAATAAAAAGTAAAGAGGTGGGCAGTTCCTGTGGCTCAAAGGAGTAGGGAGCCAGCCCCATGTACCAGAGGTGGCAGGTTCAAACCCAGCCCCAACCAAGAAAAAAAAAAAGAAAAAAAGGAACGAGGTGAGAATTTTCATGCATCCTTCCTTCCACTGTCCTAAGTATCCCATCCTACAAAGAAATGGCACCTAAGGTTATACCTCATATAAATATGTATATATTATGTTTCCTATCCCACTTCAAATTCAATTGATATCTGTGAGATGCTCACTTTTTTTTCCTTCCCTTCCTTTTCCTCCTTTCTCCCTCTCTACCTCTCCTCCTATCCCACTCTCACCCTCTCCCTTTCTCCTCCTCTCCTTCTGTCTCCCTCTCTCTCTTTCTTTCTTTTATACAGGATCTGGCTCTATTGCCCAACCTAGAGTGTGATGGTGTCAGCCTAGCTCAGAGTAACTTCAAACTCCTGGGCTCCAGTGATCCTCCTTTCTCAACCTCCCAAGCAGCTGAGACCACAGGTGGGTGCCACAACACCTGGCTAAAAGATATTCATGTTTAAATCATCTCTTGTGGATGGGAAAACCATATATACACTCATGTAAGTACTACCTATCATGTTTTTTTTTTTTTTATAGTTTTGCTTGTTGCTACTCATAATGAGTCTTTGAAGTAAATACCAAAATGCCAATTTTATAGATGAGCAAGTTCAGGATCACTTAGGGTATTTCAATACTACAGGGTCACACACATCTAGAAAAGGGAAGAAATGGAGTCCAACTATATATAAAAATATAGTATATACATATATATTGGAAAACATGTGCATGTACATATATTCTTTTCCCAAGTTATCCTGTTATGCACATTTTTCATCAGCTTGTCTTTTCCACTTGGAATGGTAGTTCAGGATATTAATGTACATTCATTTAGTTATTATTATCATTTTTTGAGACAGAATTTCAGTATGTTGCCCTGTACAGTGCTGTGGCATCACAGCTCACAGCAACCTCCAACTCTTGGGCTTAAGTGATTCTCTTGTCTCAGCCTCCCAAGTAGCTGGGACTATAGGTGCCCACCACGACACCTAACTATTTTTTTGGTTGTAGTTGTCATTGTCGTTTGGCAAGCTTGGGCTGGGTTCTAAACCAGAAGCTCCACTGTATGTGAAAGGCACTTTAGCTGCTGAGCTCCAGGTACCCAGCCACATTTCATTATTTTAATTTGGCATAGGTTTGAGTTTAATGAGGCTTTTAATGTGATTATCTGTTTATAACATTTAACTATTTCTCTATTCATCAGTAAGACTTCATTTCATATGAAGGTATTAAGTTGTGAAGTAAAGAATTTAGTATAAAAGCAATCACCAGAACAAACCAACTATTCTAAATGCTAAATAAAGAGAGCAAATAAAAGACACGGTCTACTGAAGGATTATAGAATTTTAGGAACAATGGGCTCTTGTGAATTAAATACAATATAAACTCCCAGCATGCCTTGCGCCACAGCTTGAGTACGTTACACTGCAGGAGGGTAATGGAGGTGGCGTTGCCGCCATGTTGGGTCAGCGGAGGTTGCTGTAGACACTGCTGAGAAAGAGCCGGACAGTAGAGTGAGATCAGCCTTTCTGTGTGTCGCTTAGAGTGGAAGCTGTGGTACCATGAGCTGGAAGGACCCTTACATTGGCAGCAAGATCAGCCTCATCTCCAAGGCAGAGATCCGGTATGAAGGCATCCTGTACACCATCGACACCGTTAATTCCACTGTAGCCCTTGCCAAAGTTCGATCTTTTGGTACAGAAGACAGACCAACAGACTGTCCAGTACCACCTGGAGAAGAAGTCTTTGAATACATTATATTCCGCAGGAATGCTATTAAACAGCTTACAGTTTGTGAGCCACCAAGACAATACTCTTTGCCTCTAGACCCAGCCATCTTTCAGTCTTCACTAGGCTCATCTTCACTGGGCTCATCTTCCCCAGGCTCATCTACTTCTTCGTTCCAGTCAATGAATTCTTACACACTTTTTGGTGGGACGTCGATGTATAATAATTTCAGTCTGAGTTCATTATTCGGGCAGCAGTTTGGCACTGTTGGTGTTGCTGGAAGCTCTTTTACATCCATTGGGACAGAAACATCTAACAGTGGTTACTTCTCCCAAAGTAATGTAGTTGATTCTGCCTTTACACAGGATACGAGTCCTCTAAAGTCACAGTTATTTCAGGGTCCTTCACCCCCTCAATTAGACCCTTTGAGAAAAAGCCCAGTCGTGAATCAACCAGTACAGACCTCCTCAGCCAACTTCCCTACTCCAGCACCTATTGGGAGAAGGGTCCCTGTATCATCCAGGCCTTTGCCATCTACCAGCCAAAAAGCAGTAGAGAATCAAGAGTGCAGTCAAGTATATAAAGCTTCAAGGACAGAAAATGAGCAACTCAGAAAAGATAGCAAAAAACAAGTAGCTCCGGGTGTTCCGTTAGCTCCAAGAAGAGGGCGTGGAAGTCATCGAGTTGACAGAGGAAAATTTGGTACTCGGGGAGATGGTCCAGTGAAATTTGAGAAAGACTTTCAAAGTGCAAATGAACAATTTAACAAGGATGAGATCCACAGAGAATTTTATAATAAACTTAAATTACAAGAAGATAAACCTGAGAAACCGGAGAAGCCTGTAAATCGTAAAGGTAAAGGAGACACCGGAGTTGATACCAAGAAGAATGAAGGAAATGCCAATAAGGAAGATCCACTTGGACCTAACTGCTATTATGACAAAACTAAATCCTTCTTTGATAATATTTCTTGTGCTGATAATAGAGAACGGAGACCAACCCGGGCTGAAGAAAGAAGACTAAATGCTGAAACATTTGGAACCCCACTTCCTCCAAACCGTGGCCGTGGGAAGTATAGAAGCAGAGGAGGGATTGGTTTCCCTAATGATAGAGGACGTGGTAGTGGGAGAGGTGGGAACTCTACCACCCGTTAAAGATTTTGTGGTGGATTCAGAGGAGGTAGTGGGGGAAGGTTTTGAACATAGACAGCAAAGTTGTTGCATAGTCTACAAACAAGTCTTTAAAAAACTAGGCATTGATTAACTTGTTTTTCCTATTATCCCTGAAATTTTGTTGTGATACCTTTACTCATTCCATCATATTACAAAAGTATTAGAATGTTTGAAATTATTTTGTCAGCCTGTAACACGTAAAAATGGTCTTGGAGCCTGTAACCTCAAATGACTCAGTGTAAAGTTCATTGCTGGTTATAAAATACTAGTAAATCTTATTGAGATTTTCAGCTATAGTGGAAAAAACCTGGCCATTTTTGTGTTATTATGAAAGTTATTGAATAAAGGGATCCAAACATTTAAATGATTTTATGCATTTTTATAAAGTGTTAATTTTCTTCAGAAAACATTCAGTAGTGATAAAGATGTGACAAACTCCACTATATGAGACCTGGAATATTTAGGCATGGTTGATTTAAAAAATTTTTATTTTATATAGCTCTACAATGAAATGTTTTGTATTGTATGTGTAATATATATACACACACAGGGTGGACATAAAGTTCATGTTCAGTTTAAAATAGTTTAACATAGTAAATATGTAATATATATTTCTTAATATACATACTCTACATTATATTTTGTCTGTATCTTGTTATATATTATATTATAATTAATGTATGTTATATAACATATATAATCCTATATCACCTGTGTGTATATATAATATATAATATGTAATATGTAACATATAATATATTTATGTCCAATTTATGTCCACCCTATGTGTGTATATAAAAAATATAACATAAATATATAAAATAGTGTAATGTAGGAAATTGAACATGAACTTTATGTCCACCCTGTATATATACATACACTCACATATCAATAGTTTGGTTTCATTTTTAAGATTTAGTACTCGATAGTCATAGTTTAAGTAATATTATTTAGTATCCTTTGCTTACATGTACTCTTTTTCTTCTTGAGTGGGAAGAGTTAATTTTATTAAGATGTCTAGTCTCCACAAAAATTATTCTATACATTTGCTACAATCCCAATCAAAAGCACATATTTTAGAAACAAACAAGTTGATACTAAAATTTATGTGAAAATTCAAAATGTATAGACTATGATCACCTTTGAAAAGGAGAACAAAAACTCCTTTTAGGAGACCCACAAAGCATGATATTGAACACATTTCTGAGGCATTATGAGCATTGAAGCAAGTGCTATGGCAGTACCTGAGTAGGCTAAGATGTCCCAGGTTGATTCCAAGAAGAAAAATTGTAAATACTGGTTCTTCATGCTCTGAAAGTATGAGTTCACACATTTTTTCCCATCCCTCTGTGTCAGTGGCCTGGAGCATTTAGTTCCCTAGTAGTAACTGGCAGCATAGCATACCTGCAGTGCCCCTTACAATATTAAATCAAGGATTTTATTCTAAAACAGAATGAATGTATTAAGTAAAAGATAAATGACCCAAGACATTGATTATATCAATAATTGCAAATAGGCTTGGCCCCTGTAGTACAGTGGTTACAGCTCCAGCCACATGCACGAAGGGTGGCTGGTTCAAACCTGGCCCAGGCCAGCTAAATTATGATAACAACAACAAAAAATAGCTGGGTGTTGTGGCGGGCACCTGTAGTACCAGCTACTTGGGAGGCTAAGGCAAGAGAATTGCTTAAGCCCAAGAGTTTGAGGTTGCTGTGAGCTGTGACATCACAGTACTCTACCAAGGGTGATATAGTGAGACTCTGTCTCAAAAAAATATATATATTGCAAATTTACTTCTTCACTGTTTGAAGGAATTTTCAGATTGTCTTTTGAAGCAAAATATTAAGATAGGTGAAAAGTTTTGAAATTATCAAATATGTAGCAGTCACTTACCAATAACAAGAAAGTAGAAGTTATAATCTTTCTTGAGTGGGAAAGCTCAATTATGTTTAGATGTCTAATCTCCACAAAAATTGTTCTATACATTCCCTGCAATCCCAATAAAAAGCACATATTTCAGAAACAAATTCATACTAAAATTTATGTGAAAATGAAAAATATATAGATGAAGATCACCTTTGAAAAGGAGAACAAAATTAGAGGATAAACACTACATGTTTTCAAAACTCATTATAAACCTACAGCAATCAGGACAGTGCCCTATTGATATCCAAGGTAGACATTATATCAGTGGAGGAATCCAGAAATAGACCCACACATACATGGACTTTTTTTTTTTTTTTTTACAAATGTACAATAACATTGTAGAAAGGAAAATCTTTTCCACAAATGTTGCTGGGGCAAATGGATATCCATATACACAAATAACTTTCATCCATATATCACATCAAATACAAAATTAACTCAGATGTATCAAAGACCTAAATAAAAACCTAAAACTATATTAACTTCCATATGATAACAAAAAATACAATCTTTTGACCTTCAGTTGGATATTTATTAGATATGACAGGAAAAAAACACAATCCGTAAGTGAATAAATCAGTAAATTGGACACTTTGAGAAAATGGAAATATAAGTCACTAATTGGGATAAAATATTTGCAAATTATGTATCTTTATTAAAGACATATACATAATATAAAAAACCTAAAAGTTAGTAAGAAGGAAACAGACGTTCTAAAAATAAATTCACCAAAGATACGAAAATGTGATTCACTAAACAGAGACATCGAAATGGCAAATAAGAGCATAATCATATAGTCATCACTATTAAGGGAGTATGAATTGAAACTATAATGAAATACCACTATATCTCTGTGAAAATAGCTAAAATTAAAAAGACTAGGCATACCAAGTGTTGGCAAACATTGAAGGATGAAATTTTTATACATATCTGGTAGAAACTAAAAGGTGTAACCACTTTCTAAAACAATTTGTCAGTTTCTTACAATGTAATTACAGTTTCTCCCCAATTATATAACATTATGTGTATGTACATGTAGTCATGGATTGCTTAACATGGAGATAAATTAGAAATGCACTGTTAGGATATTTCATCATTTTACAAACATAATAGAGAGCACTTACATTTCCCTAGATGATATAGCTTACTACATACCTAGGCTATGTGCGGTAGCCTAATGCTCCTAGGCTACAAACCTATACAGCATGTTGCTATACTGAATATGCAATTATAACATAATAGTAAATATTTGTTTATCTAAACATATATACATATAGAAAAAGTGAAATAAAATATGGTATTGTGAACAAAAGCTCTCTGTAAAAGGAAGGAAAGAGATTTTATTCCACTGAATACTTTGTATGTAGGGAGAGGCCTCCTTTGGCATAAAAAGAAGGTATAGTCCAGAGAACAAAGGGAGTGTTTGGCTTTTAAAAAGTTTCCTCATAGTTTTCCAATCAGGTCTGTTTATGCAAATGAACAATTCAATTTGCTTAGTTCTGATTGGTCAGTAATGATGAGATCCGATTGGTTGATACAGTCAAGGCCTGATTGGTTGGTTTGGGTGACATCTGAAAACCCTGAAGTTAAACAGGAGTGTGAATTTTCAAGGAGCCCAGTGTATGTGTGACCTCCAGTCAGTAAATGGTATGACTTTATTTAAAATTTGGGCTCGATTAGTCAAACAGATCTGCTATCACAGGAGACAAACCATTTCAAGACAAGTTACTTTTGCTTAAACATATTTATTTTCATTTTAAAAGTATAAGGCAAATGAAGATGTACTTGGTCACCACAAACAGGATAACAGCGTGGAGAGTCTCAGGTCAAAGGGCTCGGCGGAAGGTGGAAGGGAGGGAGGTTGGGAACGTGGCTCAAAAGAGTAAACCAAGGTTTTTCATTTTAAGAATCATTCACCTAAAGGTAGCTGTCTTTCTTTATCCTTCATTTTCTGGGATTGATTTTAGCCCCTGTCTAAATTGAAGATAAAGATGCACCTGTGACTATATTTGGGGTGACAGAGCTAGAGGAGACACGGAAAAAAATATGCACACAAGTAAATATGTTAATTCAATACTACTTTCACCATAAGATATAATGAATGCTTTTACAAATTAATGAATATATGTGCAATTTACATTTGTCAATCTGTTCTCGAGCAATCAATCTTAAACTCCTGGGCTCAAGTAATCCTACTAACTCAGCATCCCACATAGCTGAGATTACAGGTGCAACCACAACACTCCCAGCTAATAGTTTTGTTATTTTTACTAGAGACAGGATATGTCTTGCTTAGCCTGGTCTTCCCCGAATGCTAGGATTACAGGTGTGAGCCACAATCCGACTGTTTCAATGTTTTATCAAAATATTTTTTGAATAAAAAAATTCAAACAATATACAAAAGCACAATTATAAATTGTAATTAACCTACATGTCTTACTAGCTCAACTCCTACCCTTGATTCCAAGGGGTCTGTTGTCCAGAGAGTGGTGCATACGCTTCAGACCTGTCCATGTAGATGAGGACATATAACATGTTCACCTACACACACATATAGTCTGTTCTAAAGGCAGAATCACAGCATTCGTTTTCTTTGGAAGCTTGTCTTTTTCGCTTGCTATTTTACTTGAGATTTATATTAACATGGTAGTAGTTCTGCCTTTAGCATACAATTATTAACATTATATTCTTTAAGAACGTGTTATAAATTTCTTTTTTTTTTTTAGAATGCTTGAGAATTTATTTTTATTTTTTTTTTAATTTTTGTAAGACAGAATTTATTCACAGAAAAGAAAGAAAAGAATACAGAAAACACTAAGGCATCTGTTAGAGGGAGAAAATTCTAGTGGGGAGAGAGAAGCTCTCTCCATTTCTCTCCCAGTCTTTCCCCATCTCCTCCTTTAGGCCTTTAGTCTCAGGGTATATATAGGTGTATGGGTTCCTTGGCCAGGAAACAAATATTGTTAAGAGATTTTCCCATACTTTCTTCTTAATTTTTATCATTTTGTGTTTCTTAAGTTTGAATCTTTTATGCAGCATGAGTCAATTTTTGCAAGTGGTGAGGGATGAGGGTCCATTTGCAGTATTCTACCTGTGGCTGACAAGTTCTTCCAGCATTATGTACTAAATAGAGATTCCTTTCCCCAGTGTATGCTTTTGTTTTGTTTATCAAAGATCAGATGGTGGTGGCGCCTGTAGCTCAAGCAGCTAAGCCAGCCACACACACCAGAGCTGATGGGTTAGAATTCAGCCTAGGCCTGTCAAACAATGGCAACTATGACCAAAAAATACCTGGGTGTGGTGGTGGACACCTGTGGTCCCAGCTACTCAAGAAGCTGAGGGAAGAAAATCACTTAAGTTGAGGAATTTGAGGTTGCTGTGAGCTGTGATGTCACAGCACTCTACCCAGGGCGATAGCTTGAGGCTCTGTCACAAACAAACAAAAAACCCAAAGATCAGATGGTGACACAAGGGTGGTTTCGTGTTTATATTCTGTAATTGCTTCTGTTTATCTATGTTTCTATTTGTGTGCTAATACCATCTGATTCAGTCACTGTCAACTTGTAATATACCCTGAAGTCTGGTAATGTGATGCCTCCAGTTTGTTTTTATTTCTTAGAATTTTGTTGGCTATTTGGGTTTTCTTTTGATGGTTCCATATGAAACAAAGTACTATTTTTCCAAATTCCTGAAAGTATGACATTGGCACTTTACTGAAGATTGCATGAAATGTAGATTGCTTTGGGTAGTGTGGACATTTTTACCATCATGATTCTTCTTAGCCGTGAGCATGGTATGTTCTTCCATTTATTAATGTCTTGTGCTATTTCTTTTCTCAGAGTTTTGTAGTTTGCTCTGTAGAGATCCTTCATATCCTTTGTTAGATATATTCCCAGGTATTACATTTCCTTTGAAGCTACTATAAAGGGTATTTTTAAAATTTTATTCTCAGTTTGTCTGTTATTAGCGTATATGAAGGCTACTGATTTGTAGGCACTGATTTTATATTCTGAGATGATACTGTATTCCTTCATCACTTCTAAGAGCCTCGTTGTTTAGTCCCTGGAGTTTGCTAAGTGTAACATCATTTCATCAGTAAAGTGTAAGAGTTTGACCTCCTCTGTCCTTATGCAAATACCCTCAATATCCTTCTCTTGCCTCATCACATTGGCTAGAGCATCTAGCACTGTGTTGAATGGTAGTAGTGATAGTGGACATCCTTATCTAGTTAAAGTTCTAAGTGGAAATGCTTTCAGTTTTACTCTATTCAGTATCATATTGGCTCTGGGTTTATCATAGCTGGCATCTATATTTTAAGAAACGTCCCATCGGAGGGAGTCGGAAGATGGCGGCGGAGATGGTCCCATAGCCCTTCTCTCCCCAGTCAGTAGGTGAGAGGGAGGGAGCTCCGGGTCTTTGCCTGTGTGAATTATTGGAGTGGATGGGCAGCTGGAGATGCACAGCGAGTTGGTATATTGTTGTGTATGAAATATAGTTCATAACCGTGGAAACTACTATAAACTGTTTCCCCCTGCCCGGTGGAGGGGCAGCTGGCCCCTCCCACAGGGAGGACAACAGGTTGCAACTCACAAAACCTAATTGGAGAAAATTCCACCAAAGTGTGGATCTCAGAGTTTGATGACCAGAAAGGGGTGCTGCTAGGATCCACGGAGACCCAGGCCCAAGTGAGAGCCGATGGGATGGGCCCTTGCTGGAAACATTTTGGAATGCCCAAAATGGTGAGCGCCTTTCCCCCAGATCATTGGGAGGAGGTGATTTGTCAGTGCTAGCCCAGGTAGTGAATTCTGCTGAGGTCTGACTCTGCAGGGGATGCAAGATTCTGGGGTGTGGAAAAGACACTGTGAGCGGTGGAAGTTGGTGAAGAGGGCCCCTGAGCACTTCAGCTGGAGGAAAAGCGGCAGCTCCGCAGTTGCCACGGCCGCTGAGAACCGCGGCCACCACGAGCCCGTGAGCCTCTCTCTCAGCCGATTGCAGTTGCTGGACTGCGAGAGAGCAGGAGGGCAGAGCGGAGAGTTTTGGGATGAGTGGACTCGAGCTCCAAAGTTGAAGGTCGGAGGGGAATGTTGTTTGGAGCTGAAGACCCAAAATAAAGCGCCTTTTCCAACTGGTGGAGAAACTACAAAAATGGCAAGGGGTCAATCTGTGTAGTTTCCATAGCAACAATATAATTGATGAACCACATATAAGCCTGAGAACCACTCACAGCGCCATCTGGTGTCCACAAAGTATATTGCATTATAAATTAATTCCACTTAAGTTGACGTCAACTGCATACATAAAGAC
>CAUYON010007704.1:0-15137 GCA_963573935.1 Arctocebus calabarensis | reverse complement strand
TGTTAGAGATAGCCTTCATGGCATTTTCTTGATCACTATATAAAGACATTGATACTCTACATTTAACAAGTTTTACCAGTACCCTGCTAAGATGCACCATAGGTGTGATCCCACCAATTGCCCTCCCTCCACCCATCCTCCCTCCTCCCCTCCCCTCCCTTTCCCATTTCCCTGTATTCTTATGCTATAATTGGGTTTCAGCCTTCATATGAAAGCTATAAATTAGCTTCATAGTAGGGCTGAGTACATTGGATACTTTTTCTTCCAACCTTGAGATACTTTGCTAAGAAGAATATGTTCCAGCTCCCTCCATGTAAACACAAAAGAGGTAAAGTCTCCATCTCTCCTGTGTTCTGGGCAAAGTTCTAGGTGCTGGGGGTACAGGAATGAATAAGAGGACGAGTCCTTAATCTCATGGGGCTTATTTACCTTACTGAAGGAGACAGAGAATAACCAAATAAAAACGAGGCATGGAATGATTAGCATGAGAAGGAAAATAAAGCAGGGTAAGCCAATGGAGAGGAACGGGGGGCTGGCATCGCACAGAAGGATCACACAAGGCTTTTGTATGAGCGGAGAAGGAGCAGAGACCTGGGTGAAGCCAGAGAACGGCTCCCCAGGCACGTGGGGAGTGAGCTCCAGCACAAAAGAACAGCCAGGGCCACAGCCTGGCAGCTGCCTGGAACCTTGGCAGGTTCAAGGAACACAGAAGGTGAAATCAGTACAGAAATCCTCTGCAGCCAGAGGACAGGTAACGTGGAGTCTTGCAGAATATTGGAAGGCCCCCGATTTGTTTGTAAGTGTGAGAGGAAGTTACTGGAGGAGAGTAGGCAAGAAAGGACCATGATCAGGTTCACTTTTTGAAAGATCATTTGGGCAACCAACAGAGCATGGGGGCTGAAGAGTAGAAATAGGGAGGCCAGATAGGAGGTCTCTGCTGCAGACCAGATGAGGGATAAAGGGGAACGGAGCTGGCTGGTCAGGGAATAGGAGTGAGAAGTGGTTCTAGACATAAGTCAGAGAGGAGGCGCTGTCAGGGTGTGACAATGGATTTGGATGTGGCAGTGAACGAGGACCGAATATCAGTACTGACTCCAATTGTACAATTCGTAGGATGGGCCATGTTCACCTCGGAAGTGAGCAGAGACACAGAAGATGCAAACTGAGCCCCGGGACCCTCTTACGTTTAGTACAGGAGAGTGGGGAGAGGGACCCAACACAGGGCCCAGGGAATGGGGGGTCCTGGAAGCCATGAGAAGAAAATGCTTTAAGAAGAAAGTTGTGAATAACAGTTTCAAACAGTTTCAAATGCTATAAAATGACTAGGTAAGATGAAGAAAGAAAATTGACCACTGGATTTGGAAATGTGTGAGTATGGGTGACCTTGACACGAACATTTCAGTGGAGTATCAGGGACAAAGGCCTGCTGTGAGCTATTTCATGAAAGAGGGGGAGCTAGAGCTGAGGAACTGCTGTACTTGAGAAGCTTTACCAGGAAGCAAAATAGGGTGGAAAGAGGAAGAGATTGGAGATAATCGTGTTGTTCAAGATGGAAGGTAGTAAGCATGTTGAGGACTCATGGGAATGATCCAGGAAAAGGAAAAAATAATAATAAAGCAGGAGATGGAGGGGAAGAGGGCTGGAGTGATGCCCTTGAGTAGGGGAGACCAAGTGGGGTTCAGAGTGGAAGGAGAGAGGCCAAATTCATCTGTACTTGAGGGAGGCCGAGGACAGGAGTACAGTGGGCAGCAAACGTGGGGCCTGGGGCCCTTCCTCTCAAGAGATTCTCTTCTAAGAAGAAAACTAACAGCCCCAGACATTAAAGGAGTTCCTAAATCACACAACTAGTTAATGCCAAAATGACTCTCAATTCCCCATGAAATTGCACTATCACGTCTCAACCCCCTGGAACATATCTGTTACTCTTTCTTTACCCCATTGGATTGTCTCTTACAGACTCATTGTTGCTGTTTTGTTTGGTATTTTCTTTAATTATCCTGAGTTTCCCTTGAACTCTTGGTCATCTGCCAGGCACTAAGATAATGAGAAGTTTGGAACTGTGCCCTGAATTTCCACTTACAGAGACTTTAAAATCCTTCTCTGACTATTTGAGAGGAAGAAGTACATAAATTTAAAAACAGAATCCACTGGGTCCCCCTGACATTTCCTCACCACAGGACCAAAGAAGCCCTGACTTCTGACTTTGGCCTGCAGTGTCCAGCGGAGTGTCTCGCCCACAACAGAAGTGTGTTGAAATCAATCGAATAAATCAGTGAGTCATTTGTGTTACAATTTGTTGGAACTTCTGAAACTGAGCCAATTATTTCCCAGGCCTAATATTCATGCCAGTGTTTCTACAATGAAATACTGAGTGGTGGTTCTTTTCAGATTTGTTTTTAGGCCAAAAATTGAACCATAGTTCACAGTCATCTATAAATGCACAGAGATTTCAAATTATTTAGGGCCAATTATTGGTACCCAGCCTAAGGACAAGGTTAACTACTATATCACCATCAGAAAACAACCAATTTCTCCACAGCATGTTTAAGCCCAAATGTCATAAAAACCAGGGGTCAAAAGTCTATGGTGTGCAAGCTCCACATGGCACCCAAGGGGACTTCTGCTTGGCATGCAGGAGAACGGCTAGTGGAGAAAGTCACGAAGTGCTTCCCAGTCTTTGCCCCACTCACAGTTCCTGAGCCAGTCTTGACCTCAGAAGAATGCCCACAGCCCCCCCCCACCGCTGCCATGTTAATTACCAAACTTGGATTGATTTCTTTGCCAGCTCCTCCCTAATATAGGCAGCCTTTCATTCTGCAGGAGTTAGGGACCATGTCACCTTCTACCTGGCACAGAGAAATGTGGTTTTCTTAGGCTTTCTTTCTCATCCTTGTCCAGGGGAAGAGAGAGGTTCACATGTGCTGGTGAATGAGGGTCTAAATAAAGACCTAAGTCACAGTATCAGATTTAGATGTTAACCATTGCAGTCATCAAGTGTTTACCAGAGCTATTAGGGGAAAGCTAGAAGACTAACCTTGAGTTCTTGCTTATAAGAAGGAGAGAGCATAATGGAATAGCCAGTGAGGATAACCAATGGGAAGTCGTAAGGGTACTGCAATATTTGACTCTGATTGGCATATAAGTATGTCATCTGCTATTGACAGGGCTCAGTTTCAAGAGCCACACAAGATTTTAATCAGCCCAAATTTACTTGCTATGTGACCTTGAGGCAGTCACAAAGCCTTTCCACACCTCAGATTCCTAGTCCTTAAAATAGTACCTACCCTCTAGAGCAGCTAGGAAGATTAAATTATTCAAAATATGCAAAAGGATGAGCCTGGTGTCTGCACCCTGCTGGAGGCTCACTAATCATGAGCTCTTTTCTCCACACCGATGCAGGTGACAAACAACATCTGCCTGTCCTTAACAGTCACTCAGGGAATATCAGGAACTTTCAAATCACCTACTATGCCCATATATGTAGCCAGCACTTCAAGTGATGAATTTACAAGTGAATGGATTTTCTTAGCATTTCTTTCTCACCCATTCAATTCTTCATCTGATATTTTGGTTTAACAAGGAAAGCTAATGGAAGTAACTAATTGCTACATACATAAAATTGATGAGTATCATTCCTGATGTATAAATGCTGAAGAGAAAAAAATATTTTAGGCACATTCTACATTTCTCTTAACTAAAGCATTGAGTCAAATCAGAGAAGCTGATATTAGGGCGTCCTTTGCCCTGGGAATATGTGCTAATGTAAAATAGAAGAAAAGGATGAGTCATGTGCACCCTCAAACATCTAGATCTGGTAAGAATTTCAAATCTATCTGTGCTGTAAACCCTTAGGCAGGAACAGTGCCTTTTATAATCTATGTAGCGCTAAGGATTCTGGTGTTGCTCCATAAACATGAAAAAAAATATTTATAGTTTGCTATGTACATTTTGTCAAACCTCTTAAGTCTCAGGCATCCAATTGGGATAACTCTTAGCAAGTACTTAGAAACTTATTTTCTAAGAAGATAGCAGAGTTTTCTTCTTTCTTTCTTGCTAGAGCTCATTGCTATGGACATCCTCCAAGAATAAAGAAATCACTCATCACCCAGAGTCTTCCTCAGTTAATCAAAGAAGCTATCAGTACTCCCAGCCCCCCTTTCTCTAGCCATGAATCTCCTGTGGTTGCTCTTGCAGATAGCCATCCAAAAAAAAAAAGAAAGAAAGAAAAAAAGAAATACCAAAAGGTTAATGCATGTCCTTCTTCTCTATAAAATAAAAATCCTTCAAAGAACTCAAATTAGACCTTCCATTTGATCCTGCAATCCCATTACTAGTCATCTACCCAGAAGAAAAAAAAATCCTTTTATCACAAGGACATTTTCACTAGACTGTTTATTGCAGCTCAACTTATAATCACCAAAACATGGAAACAGCCTAAATACTCACCAATTTAACAATGGATTAATAAGCTATGATAAATGTATATCATGGAATCCTATTCAGCCTTAGAAAAGATGGAGACTTTATACTGTAGTCCCAGCTACTCGGGAGGCTGAGGCAAGAGAATCTTTTAAGTCCAAGAGTTTGAGGTTGCCATTAGCTGTGATGCCATGGCACTCTACTGAGGATAACATAATGAGACTCTATCTCAAAAAAAAAAAAAAAAAAAGATGGAGACTTTGTGTCTTTTATATTAACCTGGATGGAGGTGGAACACGTTCTTCTTAGTAAAGCATGACAAGAATGGAGAAGCGAGAATCCAATGTATTCAATTCTAATATGAAGGCAGTAGATGTGCTAATACAAGGTGGGGTGGGGAGTACAGGAATGAGGTAGTCGGGTGAAGGAAGGAGGGTAGGGGATAGGAGGTCATGGTGCATGACATACCTCTCAAGGGTGGGACACAGCTATAAGAGAGATTTATCTAACAAATGTGATCAGTGTAACCTAATTCTTTATACCCTCAGTGAATCCCAAACAATAAAAAAAAGTCCTTTTAGTAAATTATTACGTGGCACAATTACATTTATATGCAATATCAAATTATTAGATCATATATAAATTTAACCAGACTATCAGGGTTCACATTCTAGCTCTCTTGCTTATTAGCTGTATGAGCTTGGGCAAATCTTCTAACTCTCCCTGCCTTGTTTCTTTATAGACAAAACTGGGATTATATCATTACCTACTTGACAGAGGGATTATAAATAATAAATGAGTAAATAAATACGTATTTAGAATAGTACCTGGTACAAAGTAAGAAATACAGAAGTATTGGCTATTTTTGTGTCAGCCACAAGAGGCAGCTAATGCTCAGTGCAAGACAAAACACCTGATACCGATTTGTAACAGAAATAGTTAAGCTAACCACATCAGTCACCAAAAACCCAGCCACACAATCCCTTCAGTTGACCTCCACATCTTTCAAGAACATTAAGTTGTTGACACAACCACTGTCTAAAACCCAGTGATAGTTATCAACTCTACCCTAGAAATCACCCATTCAAAAACCTGCCTTACTTTGTTTAGAAGGAGTTGAACATTAACATTAACATTAGCTAAGTTTGTTAGGAAAAACAAAAGAGTGTCTGTGATACTAACCTCTAAGGTCAGTTTCTTTGGGTGAAATACAGTGAGGTGCTCAGAGCATTTCACAGAAGGGGCATCACAGGACACTGCTCCCCTTGCCTACCCATCCTGCACTTCAGCCAGCTGTAACTATTCTCCATCCCCAGACAGGCCTGGGGTTCTGTGCCACGCTCAGAAGTGGTGCTCTGTCTGCTCAAAACAGCACAATCTGGTCCCCATCTTGTCCTCACTGTAAACTCTATTCAATTGACTTGACAAGCTTCTCCCTGAGACACTGGCTGATTCCCAAGCAAGCTGGTCGTTCAACTCTTCATATCCCACACAAACTCAGTCCTTAACTGTCTTTCTTACTGTCCACTTATTTGTCCCCCATTGCTGTAAACACTGAGATCAAGGCAAAGATTGCCCCTGATGTTCCTTTGTACTCTAACTTTAGAGAAATGAAATATGAGCAAGGGAAGAGCAATAACTGCTTAATTAATCAATAAATTTACATATTGATGTGGGGAGCTTTTTAGAAAAAAGGAAATTGAGGCATAATTATATGCATAAAACACAGATTACCCCTTAACAATTTTCTGAGTTTTAGCCCTGCCAAGAGATTTTCTCAAATTGTCAAATCACTTCATAAACAAAATAAAACAAAAGAGGTTAAAAAAAAAAAAAAAAAAAAGCTTGTAAACTCAGAGTCTTAGAATCCCAATACGTTGACATTTATCCTGGCTCTAACTTAGAAGCCCCTTCCAGAAAATCAGGACTAGCACATAGACACTGTTTTGATTCCTTCACCAATGCTCTGGTGAAGGGAACTCGCCATCTGGAAGTGAATTCTGCACACAGAAGGCAGCATGTGATCAGAGGCTCTAGCTGCTGTGAGCCGGCAATGGGAGGATGAAGAAAGGAGGAATGAAAACATTAATTTCTCCAAACTACTAACCTAGGAATGTTGAGGCAAAATTTAACGAATAAGTCTCTATATTTTATTTCACTCTGTACCTCTATTTCTCTCCCCCCAAATAACAGAACATTCAATATTAGTTTATTTGTGACTGATAATTGGGCTCAAGTACTTGTATTAGAAAAATATATATTTTATAAGAGTCAAAAGCACTGCATAAAATTCATCCCAGCAGCCCTTTCTCAGTTTCAAACTTGGGTAATCTTCATTTTACTAGTGTGTCTCAACAGTGACACCTGCTGGTGCGTTGGGATGTGTGTTTGACAACTTATTGTAGAGAAGTGGGCTACACCATTCTTTAAATCCAAAGCAAGTGCTCTCATTATACTTTCATTATTTAAAGTATTTATTTACCATTTATTGGCTTTTATTTAATCTGTTTTCCCCTGAAATTGAAGTTTAAAGTATCCCAGAAAGTCAAAGACACATGATGCATTTACATTTGGGTCAAACTCATTTTCATACATAAAACAAATGACAGAAAATTAATCACTGTTTGTCCATTTTAGCACAGGAAGAATGCAATGCCTGACTGAAGTTAATCTGTCTTAAGATAAACACAGTAAAGAAAATTGAGGATAAAAAAACAAATTAATCAATCAAGTGACAACTGTGAGGTGCTGGTGAAAATAGAAGACACCGGACACGTACCCTCTTCAAAGTCAAACCTTCAATCAGGATAAAGCGATGTGAAGATTGTAATCTCCACAGCTTATAGTATGTCACTCAAACTACAAAGATCTATTCAGATGAATTACACCACAGAAAGCAGATTAATTTTGTGTTAGTCCTCTCCTCACCTACTCCAAAAGCAAAATCTGGGAAACTTAAGTTCTCTGAATAAAATTTGATTCCATTTTTCCTTCCTGGTCAGATCCCCTTAGCAACTTAGAGTAGATGACATTCTCTTTCCACTTCACACCCTATCCCATAGCACAAACAAGAATCGGAGTCCTGAACATAAAGAGTCTACATCATTGAAAGACTAGTTGAAAATGGAAAGTTTCCACTGCAGTTCAGCAAAATAACACAAAGCTATAGTTTTGGATCATTTTCTTCTCCTGATTGAAATTAACTTTTGTTTTTTAAAGTAAACACAAAAATAAACCCCAAAACCAATCGTCATTGAAAGTGATCAAAATCAAAGATAAAAAAAACTACCACTCTTTGGCAGCACCTATGGCTCAAAGGAGTAGGGCATCGGCCTCATATGCCAGAGGTGGTAGGTTCAAACCCAGCCCTGGCCAAAAATTAAGGGAAAAAAAGCCCGCAAACAAAAAACTACCACTTACAAGTGCTATCTACCACCAAGTGCTACCACCAAGTGAAAAGAAATAAAGAGCAATTCATTTTCTAGGACAAACCACCCAAGTTTATGCATGAACATGCAAAAACATTAAAGTCTAAAAATGCTAAAACTAACACACTAAAAATTAATCAACGTAGTTTCTAGCAAGCAAAGAAACCTTAACAATAACAACATCATGGTGAAGGGGAGAGAAAAACTAGCTAGAACTCTGAAGATATGTTCTTGTCCCCTTTTGTTTGTGGCAGGATGACCTTGGAGAAGATAAAAGTATTTGAATTAATCTCTAAATTTTTGTTTTCCTATCTTTAAAAATGAGTTCACAGCTGACCCTATTCAACCTTTTGGGGCTCAGCAGCCTTTTGAAGTCATCACCATCATGACCACCCTCACCATCTTCACTGTCATCAACATTTCATCATCTCCACTACCACAACCACCATCAGAAAAATTCTGGTGTGAGCCTATTTGCACAACATTGTTTTTCTGTTAATTGAACACGAATATCAAAGATTTAAGGCCTAATTTCAATTTTAAAACATTGTCTGGGGGAAAAATTAACAGTATTGAACATTTATAGTAACTTGAGTAGAAGTTAAACAAGAACAGACACACTATATTATCCAGTTGACCTCTCTACCAGATTTATATAAGCAATATATATTCATCATTTTTCAATTTTTTTAATTACCAAATGAGACATATTCACATTTTTTAAAAAATGAAACTTTTGAAAAACATGAAGAAAAATATTTATCCTCACCCTCACTGATGCCACTATCCTGAAAAAAACATGGCGTTATCAAGTTGATGTCATTATTAATAGATTTTATTTTTGTGACATTTGGAAATTATACACATATTTAAACAGCTAGTTTTTTGTCCAAACAGTTCTATTGTTATTTTATTTTATATTTCCTTAAATTATGATCTTATGGCTATAGAAAATAAGTGGCCTGAATTGTTTACATAAACCTTTAACAACACAAATCACATTTACCTCAAAATAAAAAATGGTAAAGAAGCAAAAGATTTCAAGTGACTGAATATGATTCCATTTTTCAACTTAGTAACATAAAAATAAGCTAAGTGGAATTAATACGTATAAGCACTATGAGTACTTATTCTTCCAAATTATAATTTCCAATGGAAGTGAGTCATGTGTCTAAGAAGCCAAGGTTCCCTCAGAGCTGTTTCCATGAAGGTATTCAAAGAACAGTTCATCAAGGACATCATATGTTGAATGAAAGGTTTAAATGGTGGTGCCCAGAGACAAGGCCTCAGAGAAGATGTTCAGGCCAGGTTTGCAGAAAGGGGAAGGTGATGGGCCTGGGCAGTGCAAAGATGGCAGTTGCACTAGAGGCAGTAAGAGATCACTTGTATATGGGGCAGTAGTGGGGTGGGCAAATTCCACAGCTTGACTCAGTTTAGGATCTTTTGACAGGAAACTGTGGGGTCTGCAGCTAGCCAGATTCTTTGTGACTTTGTCTTAGGAGGAGCAGAGGAGGAGAAGAGGGAAAAGGGTTTGTGTGTGGCCGCATTAGGCTCCCAACATTTTTACTTTTATTGTTTGATAAAAGTCACCCCCTCCCATCAGCAGAGGAAGCCAAAATGTGAGCAGGAAACAGACAGTAAGATACGCTCTTGCAGACCTTTGTAAACACCCACATAAGCTCCGGCAGACCTGAAGCGAACTCAGCCCTTAGGGTTGTCTCTGGCTCCTCTGCCTTCCCAGACTATCCACCTGAAAGTACCCTGCGGCCCCTCTGCTTCGCAAGCTTGCTTCTATTAAAGCACTGATCTGCTTAAGGTGTCTCTATCCATCTTCTCCGGATCTCTAATAAATCCCTAGCACTCAAGAAAATCCAATAATTAAATTAGTGAACAAATGAGGTTTGCTCATTTCCCAGCTTCATTGTACCCATTCAAAAAAATAATAATAATAATCAGTTCTACATTCAAGAAAATCATTGACATGAATTTTATTTGTTTGTTTATTTGTTTTTGAGTGCTCTAGTGTCATAGCTCACAATAACCTCAAAGTCTTGGGCTCAAGTGATTCTCTTGCCTCAACCTCCCACGAAGCAGGAACTACAGGCACTCACCACAAACCCAGCTATTTTTAGAAGCAGGGGCTTGCTGGTCTTGAACTTGTGAGCCAAGCAATCTACCTGCCTCAGCCTCCCAGGGTGCTAGAATTATAGGCATAAGCCATGGCGCTAGCCTTGAAACACATTTTAAATCTTCAAAGACACACTTTGAAGAGATGTAAACGGTCATACTTTGCAGATCTCATCATCCGCCTAACTGCCCCAAGGTCCCAGCAATCACAACAGCCCCTCTCAGTCTCCCAGCTTTTTCTCTCCACAGGCTTCTTCTTTGCTCTCTTGAAATTCCAACCACCCTGCTGACCACATTTGAGCATTGTAGGAGCTGCCCACTTCGCTTCCTAATGAAAATCAGTTTATCTTTTCTCAGGACTAATTCCAAAGTTATACTGCTAGCTTAGATCTGCACAACAAAAGTTTAGGCTCAGCAGCCTCTAAAGAGTGAAGAATCCCTTCTTCTCAGAAGCAGGCTTGAGGGTAGGCTATAAATACTTAAATGGTAATATTGTTATCCTTGTCACACAAAAGAATGAATTAATGATTTCCTGGGTCCCATTGATGACCCCAATGCCTCCACCTTGTGACCCTTTCATCTTATTACCATTCCCTTCCTAAAGTCTTCCCTCCCTAGATTCAGAAACTGTCATCTGTACGAAACGGGCCATGTACACAAATCCTCCTCCTGTGATGAACACGGTGGGAGGAATATTTCCACCACCACCCTCTTGTCTCCACAGGGTGCTCAATGTCTGTGTGTCATCCCTGAGCAATTTTCATCAACTCGCTCAGAACTCGCCTGAGGAGAAGGGGGGCTGGTGCGGAACTGTCTCTTTAATGGGATTTTAATGTGATCTTCAGCAAACTAATCTTATTTAGATATCATAGGAAGCCATGTAATCTCATCTGGGCATTCTTATTTCCTACAGAAAAGGGAAAGCTTTGTAATTCATTTTCAGCAACAGGAACACTTTAATAAAATCTGCTTCTGAAGGTTAAATGATCAGACAAACAGCTGCAGCCCCAAGACCCTGTATCCATCTCATTGATTGGAGCAACTATGACAACAAAATGACCACTCCGAAGGTTGTTTAAATAAAATTCATGCTAAGAGCTTATGCTACTGTCATATGTCTCTTTTTTGCCAGTGCTTCAGAATCACACATTTAAATATTGAGGGAGGGTGTGATCAAGCAAGCTGGGGACTGAGAGGGCTGGATTCCCGGGTTCCTGCAAACCACTGCCATCTTGACTCTGGATTCCCCGGGTGTCACTACTGAAAATGATGATGGGATGGCCTCCCATCTACACACAGCAGGTTCCTGAACAGGGGCTTCTTCAAAGCTTTGTATGTTAAAGATTTGCCCGAGGGACGGCTGGAGATCACCAAGAAGCACAAGCACAGAGTGCACCCCAAGGGTGCCTCTTCTAATAGCACCTTCCCCAGCTTAGCTCAGGCCCCATGCATGCCTAACCTGTTTTGCCCAGGAAGAGTTCTGGGAAATGCAGTCTTCTCTGTCTCACCCAAGGAGATTTTACTCTCCCACAGCTTGGCTTCCTAGAAACCCATCTAAGTACCATACTCTAAATCCAGCCTGCCTACTTGAAAAAAAAAAAAAAGATTGGAAAATCTGGAATATTTCTATTCATCAAGCTGAACATATCAGAAGTCTGTAAGTCAATTATCTCAAATCTAGCTCTTTTTCTTAATGTATATGCCTGTTACTCCAAAATGTGAGTACCTTCAAAAGAAGAATCATGGCGTGTCCACCTGTCTACCCAAGCACCTAGTACTGGACCTGGCACATAATAAATATTTGCTGCTTAATAAAGATTTGAGCTGAACGAATGTTTGTTGACCAAAACGATGAGTTTATGTGTCATGCCTATGAACTGCAGGCCCAGGAGTTCTCCTTTAATTATTCTCACCAAAAAACAAAAAAAAAAAGAAAGAAAGAAACCGTCACAAAAAAAGGCATTGTTTTCTTTTTAGAGACTAACAAAACTAAAGCTGAGAAAATTTGATTTGTCCAACGCACATATTGTAAATGGCAAGTCGGGATTAATATCCTAGATCTCTGACTTCAAAGTTCTTTTCATTTTATTCCTATTCATTACTAGTTTATATAAATTATTAGAAGTATTAATATTTATTGATCCAAAGCATGAGCTATTGGTTATTTAAAATAAACATTAGTTCTTATATCCTCTAAATGTGATTAAATGCTACAAAGTCAACATAACAATTATCAAGACAGAGCCCATTTGCTGAGTGGTTAAGTCAACCATATCTACTGAGATTTCTTTTCTCCTAGAATTTCATCTCCATTTTTTCTTAGGAAAACCTTTCCCCAAGGGAGAAAAAACCCTGTTTGAGGCAAAGAGGAGACACCATCCACATATATGATAATATTTAAAGGAAGCTTCTAGTTGCCCTTAAAATATCCTATTCACTCTGCATTAGCTCAAGTCTCTAGAAACAGATTCTGTGGTGACAATTTGTAGGAGATGTACAGAGAGTAGGTACTTCCAGAAACAACACTTGCAAAGAAATGAAGGAAGCAGGATTGGGCAGAGCCAAGAATTGAACTGGGATGCAAGAGATGCCTCACGTGACCCCACAAAGAGCTCTAGGTCTCAGGGAGCCCTTCAGAGAGGGAAGCCCTTACCCCCACTGAGGTAAGGAGCTAGACCTTCAAACCCCAATGTCCAACTACAACAGGTGCAGGTGGGCCCCCAGGAAGGGGATGGACTTGGGCAAAGCAGGCCAGAAACATGAAGGCAGCTCCAGAAGAGGGACACAGCTTGGAGCCATCTGCCCCTGACACTGTCAGCAGCTGAAAAAGGAATCTCTCTCCCAAGGCGCGTGGAGGGCAGCAGGTCCCGGTGAGGCAGAATGCCCCACATCAACACATTTGCACTCACTTACTTCACTGTTTTTGGAAACTGTTCCTTCAGCATTCAGGCAAGTCCTGTTTCTTGGGGAAACTCTAGCAGGAAGATCTGAGGCATGAACTACACTGCAGCTCTGTCAAGGCCACAAGAGAGCCTATTCATCTAACCTACTCATCTCCTACTCATTTAGATTTCCATCTTTATCCAGTAGGCTGAGGTGGCCTAGGGAGTGGAAGAGTGACCTCATCCCTCTGGGGTCTGGATCCCTGCTCACAATGCCTTTTGCAAACTGTGATCTTAACCATTCAGCAGGGATTTACCAACAAATGCCCATGGGATCACCTGGTGACATTCTCATCATAAAGCAGTGTCCCTGCCTCCTCCTGACAATCAGGGCCACTTATCTCTACTAGATGATGTCTCGCTTACTGATCTGCTGGGGTCTCAATGTGGATATCTCAAAGTAGGTAAAGAGCAACCAGAAACTAGAGTTTAATTAAATTCTTTCTATATCCTCTGCTATAGGCAACCTCTCTCCAGGAACCAAGACCTCTAGACTTACAGACTAACATGAAGAGATAGCTTAAACTCCCCAAAATGGTCACTGAGGTGACTCTAAGTGGGGTCACTCCTAAGATCTGCAGATTCAGAGTGTGCACTGCACCCACTGAGTGAAGCCACAGCTGCGTCTTTGTAAGGCTGCTCCATCATTCTACCAAACTGGCCTCTTCTGGGTCGTTGGCTCTATTGTACGACAAGGGGACCCCACACTCACATGCCACGGCCTCACCACCTTTGCCATAGTAATGTGGACTCCCCCATTTTAGTTAATATTATGCCCACGGATAATGGGTCACAGAGCAATCCTTGGCTACTAGAGCTGGCTGTGGCACCGCATATAGGGAAAGGCAAGACCCACCCGGAATGTATGTAGATCTCAGTCAAGATAAATCACTGGCCTACCAGGGTAGAAAGGCTCCAATGTAATCAGCTTTCTGTCAAGTGGGGGGCTGCTGTCCTCGAGGGATGGTGTTACTGCAGGTGCTCAGGATCCACCACTGCACAGAAGGGTACACATGCAGCAGCATACAGAGAGATCCACCTTAGTGAGAAGAAGCCCATCCTGCCTGATGCACAGTCCCCTTCCTGCCATTGTAGCATACATGTGTAAGACCACTGGACCAGCGTCTGAGTGGCCGATGACACAGGCTGGCTGACATCAACTGACCAAGATATTCTCTCTCTTTGTCTGCTTAGAGCCTCTTCCATGATAGATGCTCACTGGCCAGCATTACCATGACTTGCAAAGACCACACTCTGTGCCTACCAATCTCATAGATCCATTCATAGGCCATCAAGTCCCCAGTCATCCAGTCTTTCTCATTCTAGGCCCTTGACAAACCAACCCTCCACCCATGAGTATATAGTAGGGGTGCCAAAAAATGTGTACAAAATTCAAGAGATATTATCTATGTATTACTTTTCTAGCTTGAATTGAATTATAGTAGCAATGTGTAGTATGATGTTTGCTCAAAGAGGGCTTTAATCAAATGAAGGATAGCATCACCATGTGACAGGAAGGACAGTCAAAGAAAACGACAGAAGCACGTATGTTATTCAAAGAGCACATTACCATTTTGAAGTAGTATTTGAAATTCAAGAACATTGGCTCGGCGCCTGTGGCTCAGCAGGCTAAGGCGCCAGCCACGTACACCTGAGCTGGCAGGTTCAAATCCAGCCCGGGCCGCCAAACAACAATGACGGCTGCAAAAAATGGCTGGGCATTGTGGCGGGTGCCTGTAGTCCCAGCTACTTGGGAGGCGGAGGCAAGAGACTTGCTTGAGCCCAGGAATTGGAGGTTGCTGTGAGCTGTGATGCCACAGCACTCTATCCAGGGTGACAGCTTGAGGCTCTGTCTCAAAAAAAAACTCTGCTTTTTAATAAGGATAAAATACAATATCAGAGAAATCTGCTTTGAATTTTAGAAGACTTTTCTCCCTAAAGCAACGGAGTTTTGAATATGCATCATCAAAAAATGCAGTCTAAGGTGATTCATAAATAGTGAAAAGTAAAATAGGGCGCACCTGTGTCTCAGGGAGCAGGGCGCTGGTCTCATACACCAAGTGTGGTGGGTTCGAACCCATCCCAGGCCAGTTAAAATCAGCAGTAACAACTGCAACAACAACAACAAAGAAAATATGAAAAGTAAAACAATAGTCTCCCTTCATTTTGGTAGGTTTTTCTAATAAGTTGAATTCTTTTCTTTTTTTTTTTTTTATGTTGA
>CAUYON010007700.1:0-10765 GCA_963573935.1 Arctocebus calabarensis | reverse complement strand
TCGCCCTGGGTAGAGTGCCGTGGCGTCACACTGCTCACAGCAACCTCCAGCTCTTGGGCTTAAGCGATTCTCTTGCCTCAGCCTCCCGAGTAGCTGGGACTACAGGCGACCGCCACAGCGCCCGGCTATTTTTTTGTTTTGCAGTTCGGCCGAGGCCGGGCTTGAACCCGCCACCTTCGGTATATGGGGCCGGCGCCCTGATCGCTGAGCCACAAGAGCCGCCCAGTTTTTCTATTTTTAATGGAGACAGGACCTCACTCTTGTTCATGCGAGTCTTGATCTCGAGTTCAGCCAATCCATAGGCCTTGGCCTCCCCGCCTCCTGTTAGGATTATAGGTGTTAGCCACCATGCCTGGCTCTGGTTATAACAATATTCATCTGCTTAGTAACCATTTCCTCTCTGCCTTCTTCCAGCTACTGATCTTTATTTTTTCCTAAAATTTTGTAATCTCAAAAATATTATATAACTGGAATTATACAGCCTTTTGCGATTGCCTTTTTTCACTTAGCATAATTCCCTGGAGATTGATCCATGGTGTTGATTAAATCAATACTTTTTTTTTTTATTACTAGGTAATATTCTGCAATATGAATGTATCATAATTTGCTTAACTGTTAACCTGTGGAAGGATATCTGGGCTAATTCTAGCTTTTGACTGTTAAAGTACAAGTGCTGTGAACATGTGGAATATAAGAAGTTTTCACTTTGGGATAAACACTCAGTGGAACAATTGCAGTATCATATAGTAATGGTGTGTTTAATTTTAAAATAAATTGTTCACCTATTTTCCACAGTGTGTGTCCTTTCTACTTGCATTGTCACTGGCAGTGTATTTGTATACAATTTTAATGCACAATTACCAACATTTGGTGGTGTCATTATTTTTATTTTAGTCATTCTGATAGTTATATAGTAATGACTTACCTAACTAGTTTTAGTTTGCATGTCTGTGACAGCTAATGATTTCAACATCCTGTTGTGTACTTGCTGTCTGTATATCCTCTTAGGTGAAATGTATTCATGGTTTTTACCAGTTTCCTAATTTTTTTTTTTTTTTACTGTTGCATTTTGAGAGTTTTTTTTTTTTTTTTTTTTTTTTTTGGTAGAGACAGAGTTTTACCTTATAGCCCATGGTAGGGTGCTGTGGCATCACACAGCTCACAGCAACTTCCAACGCTTGGACTTAGGCAAGTCCCTCGCCTCAGCCTCCCGAGTAGCTGGGACTACAGGCGCCCGATATTTTTTTGTTGCAGTTTGTCCGGGGGCCGGGTTGGAACCCTCCACCCTCGGTATATGGGGCTGACGCCCTGCCCACTGAACCACAGGTGCCACCGAGAGTTCTTTATATATTCTACATCAGTGGTTTTCAACCTTCCTAACGCTGCAACTCTTTAATGCAGTTCCTCATGTTGTGGTGACCCCCAAGTATAAAATTATTTTCGTTGCTACTTCATAACTAATTTTGCTACTGTTATGAATCATAGTGTAAATATCTAATATGCAGGATGTATTTTCATTGTTACAAAGGGGTCACGACCCAGGGGTTGAGAACTGCTGTTCTAGGTGATCTACTTCTTTCATTTATTTATTTTATTTTTTTTTTGGAGACAGAGTCTTAAGCTGTTACCCTGAGTAGAGTGCCTTGGCATCACAGCTCACAGTAACCTCCAGCTCTTGGGCTTAAGTGATTCTCTTGCCTCAGCCTCCTGAGTAGCTGGGATTATAGGCGCCTCCCACAACTCCTGGCTATTTTTTTTTTTTCTTGGCTTTTTTTTTTGGTTGTATTTGTCACTGTTTGGCATGCCGGGCTAGATTCAGATCTGCCAGCTCCAGTGTGTGTGGCTGGCACCCTAGCCGCTCAGCTATTTATTTATTTTTTGAGACAGAATTGGTAGTTTGTCACCCTGGGTAGAGTGCTGTGGTGTCATCCGCTCAACCTGCGTACAGTGCCGTGGTGTCATAGCTCAACCTCCAGTTCTTGGAATCAAGCGATCTTGCCTCAGTTCTATTTTTAGTAGAGAAAGGGGTCTTGATTTTGCTCAGGTGGGTGTCTTAACTCATGAGCTGAAGCAGTCCACCTGCTTTGGCCTCCCAGAGTGCTAGGATTATAGGCATGAGCCACCACACCTGACCGATCTACTTCTTTTAAATGGCTATGTATAAACCATAATTTTATTTATTTTTTTTAAGACAGAGTCTCAAGCTGTCACCATGGGTAGAGTGCTGTAGTGTCACAGCTCACAGCAGCCTCCAACTCCTAGCCTTAAGCGATTATCTTGCCTCAGCCTCCCACGTAGCTGGGATTATGGGCGCCCACCACAGTGCCTGGCTATTTTTTTTTTTTTTTCAAGAGACACAGTCTCACTTTGTCGCCCTCAGTAGAGTGCTTGGCATTATAGCTCTTAGCAAACTCCAGCTCTTGGCTTAGAAGGTTCTCTTGCTTCAGCTTCCTGCATAGCTGGGACTATAGGTACCTGCCACAGCATCTGGCTATTTTTTTTTTTTTTTTTTTGAGCCAGAGCCTCAAGCTGTCACCCTGGATAGAGTGCGGTGGCATCATAGCTCACAGCAACCTCCAATTCCTGGGCTCAAGCGAGTCTCCTGCCTCTGCCTCCCAAGTAGCTGGGACTACAGGCGCCCGCCACAATGCCTGGCCATCTTTGGTTGCAGCCGTCATTGTTGTTTGGCGGGCCCGGGCTGGATTCGAACCCGCCAGCTCAGGTGTACGTGGCTGGCGCCTTAGCCCGTTGAGCCACAGGCGCAGAGCCAGCATCTGGCTATTTTTTTGTTGCAGTTTGGCTGGGGCTGGGTTTTAACTCGCCACATTTGATATATGGGGCCACCGGCACCCTACTCACTAAGCCACAAGCGCCGCCCCGGCTGTTTTTTTGTTGCAGTTGTCATTGCTGTTTTAGCTCATTCCGGCTAGGTTCGAACCCACCACCCTCCGTGTATGTGGCCGGCGCCTTGCCGACTGAGCTACGGGTGCTGCCACAAACCATAATTTTAAAATGCTACTTTCATTTTTTACAAAATTTGTTAGGAAACCAATAATGTCATAACATCCTTGTGATTTTCCCTTAATAAATTAGAAGAGATTTTAGCATTTGTTGCTGTTACTAGGTGAAATTACTTTTTTAAATTTATTTTATTAAATCATTGCATTAAATTAAGGCAGTAATGAGGTATAATGTGCTGGTGAAATTACTTTTTTAAGGCCTCCAAAGTTCTTTTTACACCCCTAGTGAGTGACCTTATGGAAGATACTATAGTATTTTTTTTTTTTTTTTTTTTTTGAGACAGTCTACCTGTTACCCTGTGTAGAGTGCTATGGCATCACAGCTTGCAGCAACCTCAAACTCTTGGGCTGAAGCCATTCTCTTGCCTCAGCCTTCCAAGTAGCTGGGACTACAGGCGCTTGCTACACGCGTGGCTGTTTTTCTGTTGTAGTCGTCGTTGTAGTTTTAACTGCTGTGGCCGGGTTTGAACCTGCCAGTGTGGGCTGCGCCTTACCCACTGAGCTACGGGCGCCACCCCAAACTATAATTTTTGTTTTTGCAGTTTTTGGTAGGGACTGGGTTTGAACCCACCACTTCCAGCATATTGGGTTGGTGCCCTACTTTTTGAGCCACAGGTGCCGCCCATTTTTTTAAGAGACAGAGTCTTAATTTGTCACCCTCAGTAGAGTGCCATGGTGTCACAATGCTCACAGCAACCTCCAACTCCTGGACTTAAGCAATTCTCTTGCTTCAGCCTCCCAAGTAGCTGGGACTACAGGTGCCCACCACAATAACTGGCTTTTTTTTTTTTTTTTTGCCTTTTTTTTTTTTTGACCGGGGCTGAGTTTGAACCTGCCACCTCCAGCATATGGGGCCGGTGCCCTAGTACTTTGAGCCACAGGCACCGCCCTGTTTTTTGTTGCAGTTTGGCTGGTTCGAACCCGCCATCCTCAGTATATGGGACCAGTGCCCTACTCACTGAGGCACAGGTGCCGCCCATACTCTAATACTTTTTAAAAGATTGCTAGAAGGATAAAATCGATTTTGGAGGATGAATAATTACATTTACATATTAGATTAAATTAAAAATAATTAATGGTTATATGATATCCCCTTATCTACCAAGAAGAGTCTGTCTTTGTAAATTATGAGAATATATTCCCTGCGTCATCTTTAATTTGTCTTGATGCTGTAATTAGAGCTCTTGGGGGCTCCCTGGTGAAAGTAGGTGATTTGTGAGTTATATTTGTAACCTATGAAAATAACAGACATTAATTCCACACTAATTGTCATTGGAATTTGACATGCAAAGTTATTTGATTTTGAATAGGCTATTGTTCCAGTAAGAGCAACATAGCAAGACCTTATCTCTCAAAAACTTAGAAAATTGGCTGGACATGAGGCACACCCCTTGTCCCAGCTGTTCAGGAGGTTAAGGCTAGAGTACAGTTTTGCCAGCATACCTTAATGCAGCCGTGAACTTCTTGGCTTCAAGTGATACGCTGGCCTCAGTGGGGATTCTTACAGCTGAAGGGGGAAGGGAGTAAGAATCATTTATTGGTCCCTAATAACCTTGAATATAGGTATTTTGTAATTGCTATTCCCCGTATCTTTTTATAGATTCCTAATATATTTTATATTAAAATAGGAACGTTTATTCAGGGTCGTGAATGGAGCTAAAAGAAAATCAATTTTTAAAAGTTAAACTAATGTCCTTATGTCATTTTACATAAGAATTTTGTTTGTTTATATTTTAATTAATTATTTTTTCAGACGTTAAGTGACTCTCTTGCCTCAACCTCCCAAGTGGCTGGGACTACAGTTGCCACAATGCCTGGCTGTATTTTATTTTATTTTTTGAGTGAGTCTTTTGCCTGGGTAGAGACCAAGCCATCAGCTTAGCTCACAGCAAACTCAGGCTCCTGTGTTCAAGAGATTCTCCTGCCCCATTCTTTTTTCTTTTTCTTTTTCTTTTTTTTTTTTCGAGACGGAGCCTCAAGCTGTCGCCCTGGGTAGAGTGTCGTGGCATCACAACTCAACAGCAACCTCCAATTCCTGGGCTCAAGCGAGTCTCCTGCCTCCACCTCCCAAGTAGCTGGAACCACAGGCGCCCGCCACAACGCCCGGCCATTTTTTGGTTGCAGCTGTTATTGTTGTTTGGTGGGCCCGGGCTGGATTTGAACCCGCCAGCTCAGGTGTATGTGGCTGGTGCCCTAGCCCGTTGAGCCACAGGCACCAAGCCCTCTTTTTTGAGACAGACTCTCACTATGTCGTCCTTAGTAGGGTGCTGTGGCATCACAGCTCACAGCAATATCCAACTCTTTAAGCTTAAGCGATTCTCTTGCCTCAGCCTCCTCAGTAGCTGGGAATACAGGTGCCTGCCACAATGCTCGGCTATTTTTTGGTTGCAATTGTCATTGTTGTTTGACAGGCCAGGGCTGGATTTGAACCCACCAGCTCCAGCGTATTGGCCGGCACCCTAGCCACTGAGCTATAGGTGCCGAGCCATCCTCCTGCCCCATTCTTACCCGCAACATCTGGGACTACAAGTGCCTGCACAATGCCCAGGTAATTTTTTTTTATTTTTAGTAGATGTGGGCTCTAGCTATGTGATCAGGCTGTTCTTGAACTCCTGATCACAAGTGTTCCTCCAGCCTCATCCTCCCAGAGTGTACATATTACAGGTGTGGGCTTGGTGCCCTTTGTTGTTAGGGCAACGGCCACATATACCTGGGCTGGCAGGTTTGAATCAGGCCCGGGCTTGCTAAACAATAACTACAATAGCATCATCAAAAAATAGCTGGGCGTTGTGGCAGTTGCCTGTAGTCTCAGCTACTTGGGAGCTTGAGGCAAGAGAATTGCTTAAGTCCAAGAGTTCGAGGTTGCTGTGAGCTGAGATGCCATGGCACTCTACTGAGGGTGACAAAGTGAGACTGTTTCAAAGAAAAGAAAAAAGATTATAGGCTCAGCGCCTGTGGCTTAGCGGGCTAAGGCGCCAGCCACGTATACCTGAGCTGGCGGGTTCGAATCCAGCCCAGGCCTGCCAAACAACAATCACGGCTGCAACCAAAAAATGGCCGGGCATTGTGGTGGGCGCCTGTAGTCCCAGCTACTTGGGAGGCGGAGGCAGGAGACTGGCTTAAGCCCAGGAATTGGAGGTTGCTGTGAATTGTGATGCCACAGCACTCTATCCAGGGTGACAGCTTGAGGCTCTTTCTCAAAAAACAAAAACAAACAAACAAAAAAGATTATAGGTGGGAAAGATTTTTTCCAGCCTCACTGCCCATTTTAATCGAGTTCTCTTTTTGTTAAGTTATGGAAGTTCTTTATGTATTCTGAATATTAGACTTTTATCAGATAGATGATTTGCAAGTATATTAAACTATCCCATAGGTTGTCATACCACTCTTGGTAGTGCCTTCTGCATACAAGTTTTAATTTTAACAAAGTCCAGTTCATTTTTTGTTGTTGTTGCTTCTGGTTTTGTTGTGTGAATCCATTGCCAAATCGAAGTTCGTGAACATTTACTTCTTTACTTTTTTCTGAGTTACAGTTTCCCTTTTTCTTCTTTCAGATAGTCTCATTTCTGTCACCTTAGGGTAGAGTGCAATGGGATAATGATAACTTACTGGAACCTCAGATTCCTGGGCTTAAGCAATCTTTTTGCCTTAGTCTTCCAAGTAGTTGGCACTATAGGTGCGCGTGTCATGATGCCTGGCTAATACTTCTATTTTTAAGGCTGGGTGCTGTGTATCGCCTGAGTTAATGAGTTCAAGACCAGCCTGAGCAAGAGTGTGACCCATCTCTAAAAATAGTCGGGAGTTGTGGCGGACATCTGTAGTCCCAGCTGCTCGAGAGGCTGAGGCAAGAGAATTGCTGAGCTCAAGAGTTAGAGGTTATTGTGAGCTATGGACGCTAGGACACTCTACCGCGGGTGACAAAGTAAGACTTTGTCTTACAAAAAATAAATTTCTATTCCTAGGGCGGTGCCTGTGGCTCAAAGGTTTAGGGTGCCGTCCCCATATCCTTGAGGTGGAGGGTTCAAACCCAACCCTGGCCAAAAACTGCAAAAAAACAAAAAAAATTTCTATTTGTAGTAAAGCTATGGTCTTGCTTTTGCTCAGGGGGTCTTGAACTCTTGATCTCAAGTGATGCTTTTGCTTCAGCCTCCTGGATTGCTGGGATTATAGCTGTGAGCCACCACACCTGGCCTTAGTTTTATAATTTTATGTCTTACAGTTATTTTTCATTATTTTTCTTTTTCTTTGCTTATTTTTTATTCTTTTTTGTTGTTGAGAAAGAGTCCTACCCTATGCCCCTGGGCAGAGTGCAATCGAGTTATAGCTCACTGCAACCTCATACTTGGGCTGTGGGCATCGCGCTGCTTCAGCCTCTGGAAGCTGCTGGGATTACAGGTGCTTGCCTTGGCGCCTGGCTGGGTTTTTACATTTTTTTAGGAGTCGGGGTCTCACTCTCACTCAGGTAAGTCTTGAACTCCTGAGCTCAAGCAGGTCTCCCTCCTCAGCCTCCCGTAGTGCTGGGATTATAGGCGTGAGCCACCGTGCTCAGCTATTTTTTACATTTAGTTCTTTTGTACATTTGATTTAATTTTTATATATAGTGGGAGGGAAGGGACCTATTTCATGTTTTTCTTTTTTTTTTGAGACAGAGCCTCAAGCTGTCACCCTGGGTAGAGTGCCGTGGCATCACAGCTCACAGCAACCTCCAATTCCTGGGCTCAAGCGAGTCTCTTGCCTCTGTCTCCCAAGTAGCTGGGCCTACAGGTGCCTGCCACAACGCCAGGCTATTTTTTGGTTGCAGCCGTCATTGTTTTGTTTGGCGGGCCCGGGGCTGGATTCGAACCCTCCAGCTCAGGTGTACGTGGCTGGCGCCTTAGCCCGCTGAGCCACAGGCGCCGAGTCCCTATTTCATGTTTTATTTATTTTTTAGTCATCCTTGGTAGAGTGCTTGTGGCATCTCAGCTCACAGCAACCTGAAGCTCTTGGGTTCAAGTGATCCTCTTGCCTTAGCCTCCTAAGTAGCTGGGAGACTAAGGCAAGGCGCCACCCAATGCTTAGCTATTTTTTAGAGATGGAGTCTTGCTGTGGCTCAGGTCTCCAACCTGTGAGTTCAGGCAATCTAACTGCCTCTCGGCTTCCCAAGTGCTAGGATTATAGGCATGAGCCACCTGTACCCAGCTAATTTTATGTTTTTTGTTTTTTTTTGTAGAGACAGAGTGTCACTTTATCACCCTCGGTAGAGTGCCATGGCGTCACATAGCTCACAGCAACCTCCAACTCCTGGGCTTAGGCAGTTCTCTTGCCTCAACCTCCCAAGTAGCTGGGACTACAGGCGCCCGCCACAGTGCCTGGCTATTTTTCTTTTTTGCAGTTCAGCCGAGGCTGGATTTGAACCCGCCACCTTCGGTATATGGGGCTGGCACCCTACTTGATGAGCTATAGGCACTGCCCCTAATTTTATGTTTTAAATTTTATTTATTTATTTTGCAGTTTGGCCAGGGCTGGGAACCTACCACCTCCCGGTATATGGGGCTGGCACCCTACTTCTTGAGCCACAGGCACCACCCTATGTTTTAAATTTTAAAATTTTTTTGTAGCTTTATTGTGATAAACTTCATATATCATGCAATGTACTCATTTAAAGTATCTACATGTATATTGTTCAGCTCATGGCGCAAGAGATCCTCTTGCCACATCATCCCAAGTAGCTGGGACTACAGGCTCCCACCATAAAGTGTAGTGGCTTGTACCCGTAATGTCAGCACTTTGATAGGCTGAGTCATGAAGATTTCTTGAGCACAGGAGTCTGAGACCAGCTGGGACAACATACCAAGACCTTATCTCTATGAAAAAATGAGCCTGGGCAAGGTGGCGCATGCCTGTAATCCTAGTACTTTGGGAGTCTGAGGCAGCTGAGCTCAGAAGTTAGAGAATAGACTGAGCAAGAGCAAGACCGTCTCAAAAAATAACTAGGTGTTAATACGGGCAGCTGTAGTCCCAGCCACTTGGGAGGCTGAGGCAAGAGGATTGCTTGAGTCCAAGATTTTGACATTGCTTTGAGTTAAGATGCCATGGCCCTCTATCCAGGGTGACAGACTGGCTCAAAAAATGAGCCAAGGCTGGCCATAGTGGCTCACATCTGTAATCTTAGCACTTTTGGAGGCCGAGGCGGGTGAGTTACTTGAGCTCAGGAGTTTGAAACCAGCCTGAAAAAGAGTGAGATCCAGTCTCTAAAACATAGCCAAAGCTTGTGGCGGGAGCCTGTAGTCCCAGCTACTTGGGATGCTGTGGCAAGAGGATCTCTTGTGCCTTAAGAGTTTCAGGTTGCAATAAAGCTATGATGCCATGGTAGTCTATGGAGGGTTTGTCTCAAAAAAAAAAAAAAAAAAAAAAGAAATTGGGTGAAATGGTGAGTCCTAATAGTTCTACCTACTCAGGAAGCCGAGGTAGGAGGATTGCAAGGAACTTGAGGGTGCAGTTATGATTGTGCCACTGCCCCAAAACTGCTTATTGAACAATAACTCTCCATTCTTACCTTCTCCTCCTTCCTGGTAACCTTACCTCTATTCTATTTTTAGTCTCAATGAATTTGCCTGTTTTAGGTACTTCATATAAGTGGCATCATATTTGTTCTTGAGTGTCTGGTATATTTCACTTAGCATATACTATCATGATTTTTCCATGTTGTGGCATGTATGAGAACTTTTTATGGGTGAATTATCTTCTGTCTTACAGATAATGCATTGTGTTATCTATTCATCTGTGATGGACATTTGGGTTATTTTTACTTTTGGATAATGTGAATAATGCTTCTGTGAACATGGGGGTTAGAATGGTTAGGTTCTAATTCTTTTGGTTGTGTATGTAGGGATAGACTTGCTGGGTCACATGGTAATTCTATATTTAACTCTTTGAGGAAACTCACCCTATTCTTTCTTTAGTATTTGTTTTGCTGAGTAATTTTTTCACTTCCTGTAATTGCTTGTGACAGTTTTCCCTGTTTCTTTGCTGCTTTTGGGGAGAGACTAGCCTTTAAAGTTCACTTCTCCTCCATTTCCTTGATTTCCTTCAGATACTTGTTACGTAGAGTACACTTATTTATTTATTTATTTGAGATAGTCTGATTATATCACCCTTGGTAGAGTGCTGTGGCGTCACAGCTTCTGGGCTCAGGTGATTCCCTTGCCTTAGCCTCCCAAGTAGCTGGGACTACAGGCACTCGCCACAATGGCTGGCTATTGTTTTTTGTGTTGTAGTTGTCATCGTTTAGCAGGCCCAGACTGGGTTTGAACCTGCCAGTCTCAGTGTATGTGGCTGGTGCCATAACAATTGTGCTACGGGCACCAAGCCTAGATTCCACCTTATTTTATTTTATTTTATTTTTTGTTTTTTTAGAGACAGAGTCTCACTTTGTTGCCCTTGGTAGAGTGCCATGGCTTCATGGCTCACAGCAACCTCCAGCTCCTGGGCTTAGGTGATTCTATTGTCTCAACCTCCCAAGTAGCTGGGACTACAGGCGTCCGCCACAACGCCCGGCTATTTTTTTGTTGCAGTTCGGCCAGGGCCAGGTTTGAACCTGCCGCCCTTGGTATATGGGGCCGGCGCCCTACTCACAGAGCCACAGGCCTTGCCTGTTTGTATTTGCTTGTTTAAATAAAATACATTTCAAAACTATACACAGTTTGTAATGTTCCTAAAATTTTAATTACTTTGAAGACTTTATCTTCTATAAGTATCTTGTTTCC
>CAUYON010007698.1:0-11851 GCA_963573935.1 Arctocebus calabarensis | reverse complement strand
AAGAAAGGAAAGGAAAGGAAATATCCTTTTCTTCTAGTTTGGTTTAGTGGGTGCTTTTTAACATTTATAGTTCTTCTGCCAAACTATGCATGATATTTGAATTCATGATCCTGATTTCATGATGCATGTAATCTTTTAACCGCACAGGAGAAAACCAGTTATCTTCAGGAAGCTTCTCTTTCCAGCACTGATAATGTGTCTGCAGTTGCTGAACAATTGATAATTGGGAAAGGGGAAGTTTTTACTAACAAAGCATACTTTCAGAAAAAGATTAATTAAGTAGCCCATTTTTCAACTCATTGATAATCTGAACCTAGTTGGATAGTAATTGGTAGAATTTAGGTGAGTTCATTTTGATCTTTTTACCAGTATCTCCGTTATGGCCAGACATGGGAGATTGAAGACATTCTCATTATTAATAACTTATATTTATTCCAAAAAAAGTCTGAAATCATTAAAATAGAAAAAGCAAATAACAGCTGACACATCCACATATGAGATTGGACATATACTACTGGGACCTGATCAAACTAAAGAGTTTCTGCGCAGCCAAGAACACAGTAAGTATAGCAAGCAGACAGCCCTCAGAATGGGAGAAAATATTTGCAGGTTATGTCTCCAACAAAGGTTTAATAACCAGAATCCACAGAGAACTCAAATGTATTAGCAAGAAAAGAACAAGCCATCCCATCTCTGGGTGGGCTAGGGACCTGAAGAGAAACTTCTCTGAAGAAGACAGGCGCACAACCTAGAGACACATGAAAAAATGCTCACCATCCTTAATTATCAGAGAAATGCAAATCAAAACTACTTTGAGATATCATCTAACTCCAGTAAGATTAGCCCACATCACAAAATCCCCAAACCAGAGGTGTCAGCATGAATGTGGAGAAAAGGGAACACTTCTATACTGCTGGTGGGAATGCAAACTAATACCTTCCTTTTTGAAAGATGTTTGGAGAGTACTTAGGGATCTAAAAATAGACCTGTAATTTTATCCTACAATTCATCTACTAGGTATATATCCAGAAGACAAAAAAATCACATTATAACAAAGATATTTGTACCAGAATGTTTACTGCAGCCCAATTCATAATTGCTAAGTCATGGAAAAAGCCCAAGTGCCCATGGAACCATGAATGGATTAATAAATTGTGGTATATGTATACCATGGAATATTATGCAGCCTTAAAGAAAGATGGAGACTTGACCTTTACCATGTTTACATGGATGGAGCTGGAACATGTCCTTCTTAGCAAAGTATGTCAAGAATGGAAGAAAAGGTATCCAATGTACTCAGCGTTACTATGAAACCAATTTATAGCTTTCATATGAAAGCTATAACCTAATTATAGCCCAAGAAGAAGGGGAAAGGGGAGAGGGAGGGGAGGGAAGGGAGGGGGATAGATGAGGGAGGATAATTGGGGGACCACGCCTACAGTGCAGCTTAGAAGAGCACATGTGAAATTTACTAGGTGTAGAATATAAATGTCTTAACATAATATCTAAGAAAATGCCAGGAAGGCTATATTAACCAGTTTGATAAAAATATTTCAAATGATATATAAAACTAATACATTGTACCCCATGATTGCATTAATGTACACAGCTATGATTTCATTAAAAAGAAAAAGAAGAAGTGTATAATCTTAGTACTCTGGGAGGCCTAAGTAGGAGGATCCCTTGAACTCAGAAGTTTAAGACCAGCTGGAGCAAGAACAAGATCCCATCTCAACTAGAAATAGAAAAATTAGCTGTGTTTTGTGCTGAGTCCCTGTAGTCCCAGCAACTCAGGAGTCTGATGCAGGAGGATTATTTAAAACTAGGGGTTTGAGGTTTCTGTGAGTTGGACTGATACCATGGCACTCTAGCCTTGCAAGAGAGTGAGACTCTGTTTCAAAGAATAAATACAAAATTTATAGCAGTTTTTTCTTTATATAAAAAAGTTTGAAAGCAAAGCAGAAAAAGAACGGTGGGTATATAATATAATTGGAATTCTTCAATTAAAAAATCATTTACACAAAACCTATTATTATTGGGCACTGTGGCAGGAACTGAGAAGAAAGAATTCAGTAAGTAAGGGCTACCCTCTATAATATTTCAAAGCCTAGTAAAGTATCATTGGTATTCCAAAAAGTTTTGCCCTTAAGAATGTCTCACTAGAGTCATTTGCAACTATACCTTTCATTTGCTTGATTCCCTAGCAACAAAACACACATACACAGGCACCCCACAAAAAAATGAAAAAATTCAAATAGAAATCAATACTTTATAATTTATTTTCACTGTACCATAATTGGTTTAATTATATTAATATTTTAAGGGCTTTGTTAATTTTTAAGAGTCCCTATTAATTTTTTTTCACAATGAAATCATCCTATATTGAAACATCTACCAAATCATCAATATTGTTGATTTCCTCTCTTGCAGCTGATAGTGTCCTAATTCTACCAGATCCCCTTTGTCAAAGATTATATATGAGATTCTTCAGTATTCCAGTTCATTTTCTTTGACTTAGCATATTAAGATATCTAATTCTTGTAAGATCTACAAATTTATTATTGACTTATGTTGTATTTGCATTGTATATTTAATGAAAAACATACATTAAGTATAGAAGAAAATCATGATATCAAGCAAAAGGGATTGTTGCGCAAAACAAATTTTAAGAGTACCCATTTCAAAAGTGAGACTCTGTCTCTGAAAAAAACAAAACGAAACAAAACAAAACAAAAAAATAGCCAGGCGTTATAGTAGGCACCTATGGTCTCAGCTTACTTGGGAGGCTGAGGCAAGAGAATCGCCCAAGCCCAAGAGCTGGAGGTTGCTGTGAATTGTGATGCCACAGTGCTCTACATGGGCGATAAAGTGAGACTCTGTCTCTAAAACAAACAAACAAACAAAAAAGTAGCCATTGCATTAAGAAATCATATAATTTTGCCAAACTCAAATTAGTTAAGGGTAGAGAAAATAGAAAATAGCAAAGTTAGAAAGAAATAGGCTACAAATTAAGGAACACTCATTTCCACATGCTTTATCCGCAATGTCCTCTTACTAGATATTTTATCATGTCATAAAAAATTGCCCATTGTAGTTAAGGTATAGAATAAAACAAGACAACAAAAAAGAGGAAACATGCAAAAGAAGAGACAGAAGTAAATGCAAGAGCATTGTTTCTTGAGTCAAATAGACTTGGGCTTAAATCTTAGATCCAACACATACTAGCTGTGTTACTATGGAAAAGAAAGTTGTATTTTTTTCTCCAAGATACCATTTCTTTAGATGTAAAATAGAAAAATATAATAGGATATATCTCATAAATTTGTTGCGATAATTTAGTGAGAGAATTAAGTACAGCACAGAGCACAAATCCTAACAAATGGTAAACACTCAATGACAGATATCGATACTTTTAATTTATAAGTAGAAATAGTAACCATTAGAAAGGAAAAAAAACAAAAGCAAAGTTTATTTATTTGATGTTTTGCTTTCAATGCTTGCAACCCCTCAAAATTCATGTTGAGACTTAACTCCCCATGCAACACTATTCAGAGGCAGGGCATCTAGGAAGTTAGTGCCTTAGAAAAGGGTCGTAGGGAACTAGCTAGCCCCATATTGCCATTTCATCTTCCTGCATGTGAGGACAGTGTTTACCCGTCTGTCATGTTAGGACACAATTAGAAAGTGCCATCTTAGAAACAGAGTAGCCCTCACCAGACACAGAGTCTAGTGGCAACCTCACCTTGGACCTCGAACCTCCAGAATTCTGAGAAATAAACTGTTCTTTAAAATTTACCCAATCTTAGCTGGGTACAGAGGCTCACACCTGTAATCCCAGAACTTGGGAGGCCTAGGTGGGTGGATTGGCTGAGTTCACAGGTTCGAGACCAGCCTGAGTCAAAGTGAGACCTCATCTCTAAAAATAGCCGGGCTTTGTGGCTGGTGCCTGTAGTCCTAGTTACTTGTGAGGCTGAGGCAAGAGAATCGCTGGAGCCCAAGAGTTTGAGGTTGCTGTGAGCTATGACACCATGGCACTCTACCAAGGGCCATAAAGTGTGACTCGGTCTCAAAAAATAAAAATAACATAGAATAAAAATGACCTTGGCAGTGCCTGTGGCTCAATGGGTAGGGCGCCGACCCCATATGCCAAGGGCGGCAGGTTCAAACCCAACCCCAGCCAAACTGCAACAGAAAAATAGCCAGGCGTTGTAGTGGGTGCCTGTAGTCCCAGCTACTCGGGAGGCTGAGGCAAGAGAATTGCCTAATCCCAGGAGTTGGAGGTTGCTGTGAGCTGTGTGACGCCACAGCACTCTACCAAGGGGCGAGAAAGTGAGACTCTGTCTCTACCAAAAAAAAAAAAAAAAAAAAAAAGAATAAAAATGACCCAATTTTTGGTACTTTGTTATAGCAGTACAAATGAAAATTTGGGTTTTAAAAAAATTGTTCTCAGAATCTTGGTTTGGAAATTTAGTTATTTTACATTTTTTCCATGTCCAATTTATTTCAGATTCACCTATATGTCCTTGTGTATTGTCACTGTAAAAAATAATGCCGACAAAGGCAATTATATTAAATCAATTTAAAAACACATTTTTATTTGGATTTAACCTTTTTGGTGTATATAGGAAACAGCTAAGTTGAATGGAAAATTTCAGCCATTTATGTCACAGAAATTATTGTTTAGTACCGAGCTATACCCGTGAGAGGCAGTTCTTTAAATTCTTTCTAGAATTTTAGTTTGTTTTAATAGTCACTGAAACCTCTCTCTACTTCTTCTTTGGGGGATGTTTTTCTTTTTGCTTTTTGGTTTAAGTGTCTACGAGGTAGCAGCTTTTTGGTTTTGCTTATATAGTAAATAATGTCAGGTTTTGGTCTAATAGCAATTTATAATTGAAAAGCTGAAACTTGAAATATTTTATTTGACACACTATTTCTCTTTGAATAACTGACATAAACAAACTTTCTTTATATTTTCAATATGTTATATATAACCAGTTTTTCTTGAATTGAATGAATGTTAGTTTGATTAAAAATTCATAAGGAAAAATGGAGGCCATTCGATAAAAAATCCAATGTGATTCTCAATCAAAAGAATGGTAAAGTTTACTTATCTTTGCCAAAATTGGAAAATATTTTTAAATAAAAGCTTCAAGTATTTTCCCATGAATAAATGAAATGATTATTTGTTGGAAAACATGATTATATTAGTTAGCCCATTTCTTTTACTCTGAATAGTCTCATTATTTAACTGTCTTTGATCACTATATATTGAAAATGTACTATATGAAATTGGACAATTAAGTTTGTGAACTCATCCTAGAAAAAGTGCTACATCCTTCACTGCTGAATACCACCATGGTCCCCTTCAAGGTTCTCTCCTCGGGAAGCCATGCACCTGGTCCAAGCTATGTGCCCAGTCCATCCACCCATAAAAGCAATTTTGGAACCCTTTTTTCTAGAATAGCCATCAGAGTCATTGTCATACACAACCGACAGTTAAATTTGAGAAGTCTTCCTAGACAAAGTGCTACATACCTCATTGTTGAATATCATTGTAGTCATCAGAGAACCAAGGAGGGTTCTTTGAAGGTTAGCCCAGTATCATACATTTCTATAATAGACCCAAGTCAGAAACATTGAAAATCTACATTTGGAGAAAGAAATATAGGATGGAGGCCCTCCCTAAGGTGATTTTGAGTTGTGTATCTCTCAGCCTGGACCTCTTTGTCTTAGATTTAATCTTGTGCCTCAACATAATGATGCTAGACTCTGAGGGACAAGTTTTATGCTACAACTATTATTTGTGTGCCTCACACTTGTGTTGACCTCCTTCTATAGAGTGCTGAGGGGAAGGACTGAAACCCTGTGCAACAAGCAGACTCCTCAGTGACTGCCCATTTGAGAAAGTCCCCATCAATGTGCTCAGATTCACGACTGTAAAGCAGACAGCTCCCTGGGAACCTTTGGAAAGCCTTGGGTGCTTCTGCCGCCTATGTGTCTGCCATGAACAAGAGCCTGATGTTCAAAGCTGTAGGAAAACACCTATGTCAGCCTGCGTCACAGTTACAGGCTTAATTCAAATCTGACTTTATCCTGGAGTCCCTAAACCCAATAAAGTGATAAATACCAGTGTTACCAGGGGAGACTTCTAACACTGAAAATACTGATTAGAAACCTCTAGAGTAAGAAGCTTAAAACTATGGACAAAGTAGAGACAACCACTATTCCCCTGAAGTATATCCAGTATATCCTCCCTCCCCTCCCCCTCTTAAAAAAAAAAAAGTGTAGATACAAGAAAAAGAGAAAGAAAAACTGAAATAAAGATCAACAATTAAATTCAATTGGAAATACAAAATTTACTAAAATATAGTAGAACCGGGGGGTTTGGGGGCAAATAAAATAAAATATAGTAGAACCTCCATAGTTTATCACCTCCCTACATTGACCACCTCCTTACTTTAACCTAATTTTCACAGAGCGACAGGCACCACATGTAGGTTTCGGTGCAGAGTCCTAGCTCCTTGTGTGGACCACCTCTGGATGTTAAGCAGTTTGCATAGTCTCTTGGGTGGTCTACTTACAGAGGTTCTTTACCAGTGCCTTTAAAAGGCACTGGTTGGCTTTTATATCTTTAAAACATAGGCTTTAAATTAACTGTAACACCTGATATGCATCTCTTAAAAAGATCTTCATAGTCTAAAGATATACTGGGACTCAAATTACAGTTATACCTGGAGATCCCACTGAATACGGGACATCCTGTACTTCAGGGGGTTACCAAACACAAAGCAGAAGACAAACATGTGTCTCTCACCTTAATATTGCCTTGCTTAAATTCCCTTTGGCTATAGCCTCCAGTGTCCTAAAATTTCCAGTATGGGCACTTGGAACCAATTGATAATGAAATTAAAATTAAATATTTGGCACTTAAAATCAGATTGATAAAACAGAACTCCAGGGACCTTCCCTCCTAATTATAATAGTTAATATAGCCCAAATATAGATTAAAACAAGGTCCACAGTAATTAAGAGCCATCACATAAAACCTACTGAGGAGAAAAAAAATTTCTACTGACTTTCCCTTTTGTAGGCCAATTTGCTTAATGATAGAATCTGATGAAAAAGAACGGCATTGAAATGTGCATTATCATTCCCTAAAAGTCATGGTTGTCCTAATTAAGACTCCTGTACTGTTACCACTGAAATTGCTGGCTTAATCAATAGCTGGAAAATATTTTGCTATTATAAATTTGGCTAATTTGTTCTATTCAATGTGTATTTCAACACCCTTGCAGTCATAGTTTGCTGTTAGTTTCACATGGGATATCTTAACAGCCCTATCATCACACACAACCTTGGTAGGCAAGACATTAACCATAGCTAATTTTCTCCAGGAATGCAGGTAGGCCACTACTTTCATAGTGCCCTTTTCTGAGTATGTTCATTTCAACCATTCATTCAGGAAATACAAATACAAATGAGCTCAGACAAGAATGGCTGGCTCTATGATGGATCACTGCTTGACTTATAGTACAACGCAATGCCCTCTCAGTTAAAATTCTCAGAATTATTTGGTCAGTCCAGTGGCACTCCATGGCTGAGATACTATCGAGACACAACTATTGACATTCTCCCCACCACAGCATTGAAAGAAGGCCAGTGCTTTTTTGAGTCTTGGAAGCAACATATTCCTCACGTATAAAATTTTACTTAAGCCTGTTTATGTTGTTATTCCCAAATTGGTCCACTTTTAATGAGAAACCTCCCCCCCCCAGCAGAAGTATCTATCCTCAGTTGGAATTGCAATTAAAAGACACTCCCCCTAAAACCCTCCGTCTCCTTTGCTATTGAGGCTTAGCAACCCCTTCTCAAGACTCCTACAGCCTCTGGACACATTCTAAACAATGCTTGCATTTTTTTTTAAATTATAATTTGCAGTACATAATGCCATGGCAGTTCATTTTCTTTGTTTTTAAAATAGATTTACTTTCTAGGACAGTCTTAAGGTCATAGACAACTTCAGCAGAAAGTGCAGAGAATTTCCATGTACTCTCCACGCTCAGGAAGGCAAACTTCCCCTGCTATCGACATGCCACACTTCACTGGTTAGTATTTTACAACTGATCAAGATACACTGACATAGCAGTTCTTAATAAGCATAGGCAACAATAATTGCCCCAATTTTTTTATTATTGGTTAAATTTTATTCTACATACAGGCATTAAAATATATAATTAAAAATATTTTAAATACATCTTTCAGAAATTTCAAGTGGGCAGTTTCATTATAAGGCAGAATCCCTAAGATGCCATACACTTTTTTTTAATTTTTATGAAATTATAATTGTGCACATTGGTGCAATCATGGGGCACAATGTGATGACTTTATATACATTCTGAAATATTTTCATTGAACTATTTAACATAGAGATGCCATACATTTTTAACTTATCAAAAGAGTAAACCAGGGTTCGGAACTTTCTATAATACTGCAAGAAGCCATAATGATCAGTATGTCATTTAAAAAATCAATTTGGTTATTGATTTTATATTGTATTTTTAATATTCATCACAGTTGTAAGTCATCTTAACATTTGTTACATTATATTTAGCAGTACTGATTTTCTTTGGTCCCTCTTTCCTCTGCTAGCTAATGCAGGTTCTTGACAAGCTAACTGATTCTTAAAGTCACCAGTGTATACTTTGATTGTAATAACCACTAACATTCTTTAAAACTACTACCACCCTTTAATCTGAAAGACAATATAAATATTCTAAACCTTACATGGTTTTCTTAATTACCAAATACCCCTCAACACACATACTTACTTATATACTTACAAATACTTTCATGTAATTAATGACTTTTTTTAATTAAGAAAAGGCTTACTTGTACAGTTAGGCACAGTTCCAGACCATGTTCCATTGGATGTGCACTGTCTAACTGAAGGTCCAGAGAGGATATATCCCTCCATGCAGGAATAGATGACGGAACTAGCAAATGTTATGCCATCGATTCGAAAGACTTTCCCATTGGCTGCTGTGCCTGGGTTACCACACTGGACAGCTGCAAAGCAAAATATTTAATAAGAGTATGTATAAAAGTGCCACAATTAGAAAACCTTTCCCCAAAAGTTACTAACTAAATGATTCTTTCAAATTATTCAAGGAAAACCTTCTCAAATAAGCAGTGAACTCTTTAAGTAGTTGAAATTCAATAGGAATTCGTATTGATTTTACTAAACTTGATTACTGGAATGCCAATCGTATTACAGATTTTATATGACTTTTGTTAGTAGATTCAGTAAAAACTTTACAACGTAAAGTAATTACTCAAAGAGTACCGCATTGCCTTCCGGTATCACAAAATCTTTCAGAGAAGGCTTATAAAAATCTCTGGCTAAAAAAGCAACTTATTTAAAACTGGAAGATATGTAGCAATAATAAAATATAATTGAGATTTATGATATTTATACTTCTAAGAGGACAAATATATAATCTAAATATTATGAGCATCCATACATATTTTTATTTATGCACCCCTATATGTGGAACTGATTTACCTTAACGTTTATTTCTAGACCAAGGATTACCCAAAATAAAATGTGTACAAAGTAGCAAAATTCTGGTGATGGTTTGCATTAAGGTTTCAATACATACTAAACAGGTGTCACAAAAACAAATGAGTTTTATGATTAAATATAATATTATATGCCGTGTTTAGCTATTTTCCATTGATCCCATAGTTAATTGTTTATGTCTTAAAAGCAATCCTGTATGAAATGTAATACCGAATTTTGTTGTAATATTATTGGAGGAGGAGACTAGCAGATAAGGTTGAGACCCTATGCAAGGACTTAAAGATTGGATGCTGGTGTGACAATAAACAACCTTAAACAAAAGGGGTGGATAATCACAGGTAAGAACCAGCTTCAACTGGCTTGTGAACTATCTCTGTTACCTTACATAAACATTGGCTAATTATGTGTCATTTCTCTGCTCTTAAAATCACCAAGACAACCACGTATGATAATGAGAGCAAACCCAATTCTAGGAATTATTCCAAAACTTCTTAGCTAAGGCCAGCCCCTTGACCTTGAATATTCCTCTTCTCAATTAGTAAAGCAGGGAAAGGTCTACAACCACTTCTCAGGGGATCCTGACTGCTCTCTTTCCTGGTAGTGTGCTGACACTTTCAATAAAAAGCTGTTGCTAGTTTGGCTTACATGGTGCATTATGAAACAAATGACTTTTATGATTAGATATAATATTATATATCATGTTTAACTATTTTATCTAAATAACAATCACCAACAACTTGGAGAAGCCTCCACTTGAAGTATAATTTAATTTCAGAGAGTGCCACATATTTCTCTTGCTGCATTTTGCATGTTTCATTTTGCCTACCATTACAGTGGTGCTATATGTGTGTGTATATGTCTATGTAAATAAGGTTATTTATTTTATATGGTTATAAAATGTCAAACTAGTACTTAATTCGGCAGCATATATACTAAAATTGGAATGATACAGAGAAGATTAACATGGCCTCTGCTCAAGAATGCCATGAAAATTCGTGATGTGTTCCATATTTTTGTGAAAAACAATCAAACCTGCAGATAATATTTTCAGTAGAACCTATGATATGATATAGCAGACATTTTAATTGTCAAGCACAATTACTCTCATCTACATGAATTAGTGCCTGCTTAAAATGAAACATTGGTCATATTTATTTGTTATGTATCATAATCCATAGCTTGCACACAATGGATTTCGGAAAGTGCCTTCTGTGTTTTAAAATACAATTTGAATTTTGAAATAGGGACCCATGCTCAGTCATATTTCTTTATAATAAAAATCAAGAACATCTTTAATCAGAATAGTGGTCAAGTCATATGGTACACACATTTTCTTGTCTTCATTTTGAACATGTACATTTATTTATTTATTATATAATGTACATCTTTAGTATCCCTTAAACTTGGCTCTTTTCTTTTATTCCTCCACACCTAATACACAAGACTTTTCTTATCTAGAATAACTTTATTTTAACCAAACACAAATAAAATTAACTTAAACTAAAAAAATTATGTGAGTCATCTCTCATGAGTGAAGACTGAAAGCCTGGTAGACACAACGAAGAGAAGTAGCAATTACTTTACCTCTGTAATAATATCATTTGCGAAAAAAGGGATTTATTATTTGCCTGGGAATATATCTGCCTTTACATTTAGTACTAGCTGACAAAGGCATCTCCTTTCATTATGGTGGTTAAAATTCATATTTGCTAACCAATCCCTTATTAATAAACATTGAATCTGGTTTAGTTTTGTTGTGCTATCATTTGGGGGTATACTCTAATTTAATATTAATAAACATTAAGTTTGGTATCATTTGGGGATATACTCTAATTTATATATACAATTACTTTCATTGGTTCCCATTTTTAATATAAATATTTTAAAGAGGAACTTCTGAACTATTTTTAAGTAGTGTGACTATGATTAACAAAAATGTAGTGTACAGCTCAAAAGACATATATTTGATGACTTGAAATACTCTTAAAGAAATAAAAAGTATTCGTGGGGATGGATATCTCAAATCCTCACTTGATCATTAATATTCTGCATGTAACAAAATGTCTCATATACCCCATTAATATGTACAAGGATTATGTAAAAATAATAAGCAAATTTTTTTTTTTTTTTTTTTTTTTTTTTAGACAGAGCCTCAAGCTGTCACCCTGGATAGAGTGCTGTGACATCACAGCTCACAGCAACCTCCAATTCCTGGGCTCAAGCGAGTCTCTTGCCTCTGCCTCCCAAGTAGCTGGGACTACAGGCGCCCGC
>CAUYON010007697.1:0-13053 GCA_963573935.1 Arctocebus calabarensis | reverse complement strand
GTGATCAAGAAAATGCCATGAAGGCTATCTGTAACAGTACGATCAAAATATTTCTGAATGTATATGAAGCACATTGTGCCCTATGATTGCACCAATGTACACAATTATGATTCAATAAAATTATTTAAAAAAAAAAAGAAACAAAGGAAATAGCATAACCAGAGTAAGACAGTACTGGATGGTCAAACTATTGGACAGGAAATTTAAGATAACTGTGATATAGAGATCACAAGATACCATATTAGAACCGATGGGGAATTTCAGGAAAGAGGTAGAAACTATGAGGAAGACTCAATCAGAAATGTTACAACCCCAAAACATGGTAAATGAGATGAAGAAATTTTTCAATGATAGTATCCATAAACCCAACACAACCATGGAAACAAATGATGAACTTGAAAATGGATCAATAAAATACCCAAACATAAAAGGAAAAACTGGGGGAAAAAATAACACAGAAAACCAACCAAAAATGGTGAAAACATTTCAAATGGTATAGTACACATTTAACTGGCATTCAAGGAGTAGAAAAAGAGAACGGGGTAGAGGATATACTTGCAAAGAAAACACCCGAGAATTTTCCAAAACCGATGGTACACATCAAACCAGACATCCAAGAGAAAACCAAACAGAATAAATACCAAATCAAACACATCTAGACACAACAAAATTAAGCTGCTAAAAACCAAAATCAAAGCAGAATCTTTAAGTAGCCAAAGCAGGGGAAATACACCTAACAAACAAATAGGACCAAAGATACTCTTGTCAGAACTATGAAAATGAGTGGCTAAGCCAATGAGAAGGCACTTCTAAGGCAGGCATGTTGGTGCACACCTGTAATTCCAGCTACTTGAAGGCTGAGGAGGGAGAACGGCTTGAACCCAGGAGTTTGCGTCAAGCCTGGTCAACAAAATGAGAGCCCATCTCTTAAAAAAAAAAGTAGAATAAAAAAATTAAAAATAACTCCCACTTAAAAGAAGACACTTTTAAATAAATTGATCCTTGAACAACATAGATTAAACTATGCAAGTGCATTTATATATGGATTTTTCTCCCACCTCTGCTACCCTGAGGCAGCAAGACCAAACCCCTCCACTTCCTCCTCCTTCATCTATTAATTATGAAGATGCTGAGGAAGAAGACTTTTGTGACGATCCACTTCTACCTACCAAGAAGTAAATATCTTTTCTCTTCCTTATGACTTTCTTAATGTTTTCTTTTCTTTAGCTGACTTCATTATAAGAAGACTGTATACTCATGTAACTTGCAAAATAAGTGTTAATCAACTATTTATGTTATTGGTAAGGCTTCTGGGCAATAGTAGGCTATTAGCAGTTAACTTTAGGGGAATCAAAAATTATATCTGGATTTTCAACTATGCAGAGTGCCCGTGTCCCAAACCGCCCCATATTTAAAGTGATGAAAGACAAAAAACTATCCATGAAACAAAACTCTATACCAGTGAAAACAATTTTCAAAGCTGAAACAGAAAGTTGTTTTCTGGAAAACAAAAGCTGAGAAAATTTAATGCCAACAGATTTTCCCGGCAAGATATATTAAAGAAGTACTTTAGGCAGAAGGAATGTGATACTAGACAAAAAGCTGAATTTACAAAAAGAAAAGAACACCAGAAACTGCATGAATTAAGGTAAATATAAAATTCATTTTAAAAATTTTAAATGTTGTAAAAGACAACAGACTATATATAGCAAAAATGTATTGTCTGTTAATAGAACAGTGAAAGTAAAAGTTCAGAAATGAGGAGGGAAGTGCTGGAGATACATTGCTTTAAGGTCCTTCTGCTTGTGGTGAAGAGGTCTATTATTTGCAAGTAAGCCTCTGATTAAAGTTATATATTGTAAATGCTAGGGTAAACATTTAAAAAACTAAGAGATAGAAATAAACTAATAGTGAAGATCAAGACATAATCATAAAAACTACTCAATAGTAAAGGTAGAAAAAATGTACACAAAATGTAACAAAATAGTAGATTCTATACAACCGTATTGATAATTACATTAAATATAAATGGTTTTACAGACCAATGAAAGACAGATGATCGAACTGGATGTAAAGCAAGACCCAATTAATCTACAAAAAGCCACTTTAAATACAAATAGATAAATTAGAAGAATAGAAAAATGTACACTTCAGAACCAAATAAAAGGCATAAAAAGGGACATTTAGTAATGATAAAGTAGTCCAAGAAGACTTAACAATCCTAAATTTTTATGCGCTAAATAAAGCTTCAAAACGTGAAGTAAAAACTGTCAGAACTGAGAGAAGAAATAAATCCGCAATTACTGAAGACTGAAAGCCTGTAGAAGGGCCAAATACTATGAATCACCTTGACAGTTACAGAACATTCCACCCAACACAGTAGAATACATGTTTTGTAAGGACACAAGGAGCTTACCAAGACAGACCATACGGTGGGTCAAAAATCAAACCTTTACAATAAACCAGTAAATGTAAGTAAAACATTTCCCTGAGTTCTATAAGCCAATATAGGAAACTATTAAATCTGTGGAAGAGTTGCAGGAATCCCCTATTCGTGAGTACACTTCCTGGGGGAAAAATAACACAGAAAACCAACTAAAAATGTTGAAAACATTTCAATGGTACAGTACACATTCGTGAGTGCTTCATCTGCCACCAAGCAGAAGCTGAACATGGAGAAGGAGCTGATTACAGAAGGGTATGGAGGAATTTGGGGGCTGATTATTTCCTGATTTCTTGATTATGGTATGAGTTTTATAACCATGTGTCTGTTAGGATTCTCAGAACTATATGCCAAAATAGAAGAATTTCACTACATATAAATTATAGCTTAAATTGTTTAATGTGAAGACAAAAATTATACTTTTTTTTTTGAGACAGAGCCTCAAGCTGTCACCTTGGATAGAGTGCTGTGGCATTACAGCTCACAGCAACCTCTAATTCCTGGGCTCAAGTGAGTCTCCTGCCTCCACCTCCCAAGTAGCTGGGACTACAGGCGCCCGCCACAATGCTCAGCCATTTTCTGGTTGCAGCCGTCAATGTTGTTTGGCGGGACTGGGCTAGATTCGAACCCGCCAGCTCAGGTGTACGTGGCTGGTGCCTTAGCCCGCTGAGCCACAGGCACTGAGCCCAAAATTATACATTTTTGAGATATTTCAAACTACCTTATTTAAAAATAAACTAGGATGACAAATATCCTCACTTAATCATTAACACATTCTATGCATGGAACAAATTTTCTCATGCACCCATAAATATTTACAAATAAAATATATTAAGAGAAAGAATAAACTAGGCTTTCCTAAGTCTTTCTACTTATATACACTGATGATGTTCCCTTCATCACAAAAATATATTGACACTAACTTTGGTAAAAATAAAAATGAATATACAATATGAAAAAGTCCAAAATGAGATCTTTGTTGTCCAATTCTTTGTAAGTTCCAAATGTCCATATTCTACTAGGCTGGGCTTAGATTTGTACTTTTCAAAGTTTCCACACCTAATTTAAACACTGAAACCTTGGTATTTATCAACTCTCCTACTGGGAAACTGAAAATTAATAGGCACGAAAGAGAAAATACAACAAATTGTTTATAATTGTATTCTTTCTTAGGGCTTATTTCTAACCTACCATAAGATGTACTTTCACACAAGTAAAAGAGAGAGAGGAAAGTCAGTAGTGAAGGACAGATAACTGTTCATGTCTCAAAACCAAGCCAATACCAAAACATAACTATGGCATATCACAGAAAATGACCCCAACTTCAATTATCAAAGGTCTAGGATGTCCTAGTATTCATCTTGGAAATGCAATAAAATTGTTTTAATACAAAAGGTTCTACTTATTCAAACCAAGAGTGATATAAAGGAAAAATAAGAAAGCTTTTGTGATCTTTAGAAAGAAGCATAATTCAGGCAGCACCGTGGCTCAAAGGAGTAGGGCACCAGCCCGATATGCCGGAGATAGTGGGTTCAAACCCAGCCCTGGCCAAAAACTGCAAAAAATAAAAATAAATAAAAAAACCATAATTCATTCAATAACTATCTGAGACACTTAAAGCACTAATTAAGCATTACTTAATAACCAATACTGAACAAAATAATACTGATAAATCCTATTTTTAAAGATATAACACACATCTGTTCCTTTTTTATATATTATATTTACCTCAAAGCCAAGTCTATCCTTTTCTTTCCAAAAACAGAAATGTGTTACTTTCTTATCCCAGAATTCATCTGGCTTCACTACACAAACAAGGGACACCTCAGCTGGAACAACATTCTATAAAATACAGAAAAATAATTACAAATCACACATGTAAAATGAATCATTTACTAAATATACAAATTACTAGATATTTATAATTGGGCTAAGTAAGAGACCTTTGGAAATAAATTAATGTAGAAGAAATTCTCCAAACTTTGAAATATATAGAGTAATAAAGAAGCACATGAAAGAAGAGGTGATTCGGAAACGATTTCAAATAATGTAATATAGCTAGCACATGTGCATCATTTTATATTGATGTATAACGTACAGGCTGACTGTGGTGGCTTATGCCTGTAACCCTAGCACATTGGGGGCTGAGGTAGATGGATCATTTGAGGCCAGGAGTTTGAGACCAGCCTGAGTAACATAGTGAGATCTCATTTCTATAAAAAAATTTTTTTAATTTTAAAAATTAGTCAATCACAGTGGTATACATCCATTGTCCTAACTGCTCAGGAACCTGAGGTGAGAGGGCTGTTTGAATCCAAGAGTTTGAGGTTTCAGTGAGCTATGATGATACCTCTACATTCTAGCCCTGCCAACAGAGTGAGACACTGTCTCAAAAAAAAAAAAATTAATGAAAAACAAAACACACAGTTTTATTAAGCCTCTGTACTAGGGATATGTTTATATTAAATGGCAAGGCTTAATTTTTAGTTGGGAAATTATTAAATTTGATTTTTCTATGATATGAGAAAAAAATTTCTAACACAATCATCTTGGAGAATTTCTTCAAAAGGTATAAAATCAACTTGTTCACAAAATAAGCATCTTGTCAGCAATTACACAAAGAGGCCCAGACTCTGCATGATTATTAACTTGAAGATCAAGAGCCAATCTTTAACAAATACAATTTCACGTTTACTAGATATAGTATTCATGTTACCTTAAGAATGGAAATAAATGTTTATTAAATTAATAATTATTCCACATACACTTTATCAGCAAGTCTCATGGAATCTAAGTTTAAAATATATCTTAAATCTAACCATTTCTACCACCCGTATTGTTAATACCCCTTACCTAGCCAGCTTTCTAACATATCCTCCTAACAGGTCTTCCCGCTTGATACTATCTCGTGCTCAGAATGAAATTCAAACTCCTTACCAAGGTCTGGAAGGGCCCTGCTGACCTCTCACACCTCTCACCTCCTCGCTCACTCCTCTGCTATGCTCTCGCTGACTTTCTCACTGCCCCTGGAGTAAGTCTATTTCCATCCTGGGTTTCTATCCACAGCATTTCCTCCATCTGGAATGTTCTTTGCCTTACACATAGGAGTGCCCGTTCGGTTTATTTAGGACTCTATTCCAATATTCCCTCTTCAGAGAGGTCTTCACTGCCCATCTTATCTAAAGTGGCATCATCTGACTTTGTTTCCTTCTACTGCTGCATTTTTTTCATAGCATTTATCACCATCTGATATTATATGATTTATTAATTTTCTTAATCACTTATTATCTTGACTCCTCAAGTGAAAGATAAGCTTTCCGTTGGTAGGTAGCTTATCTAGCGTGTCACCTCTGTAATTTCCAGTGCCTATGATGATGCCTGACATATAAAACACAGTCTGCAAAAATTTCTTGAATAAATAAATCCTCACTAACAAGCCGGTCCCATTCTCCCAATGTGACAGAAGATTAATTTGAGCTTCAGAGAATTAAAGTAACTTGTCTAAGGTAACAGCGAAAGTCATGAAACTAAAATAGAAATCAGGTCTGTTTGCTTCTGAAGTTCTACCACACCAATTCATACATTCTAGCCCAGGGGTCTGTATATTCTTTCTGAGATGTTCTGAAAATAAGTATGTTAGACTTTGCAGGCCATAAAGTCTCTATCTTAACTATTCAATTCTACTGAGGTAGAGTGAAACCAGCCAGAGACACTATATAAATGAATGGGTCTGGCTGAATTCTAGAAAATTTTATTTATAAACTCAAGGGCCCAACCTCTCTAAACTTTAAACAACAGCACTGTATAATCATATTTTAAGGAGAAAATAGAAAACCTTTTGATAGACACACATCTCTGGGCATGTCAGAAATCTACTGCCCACTATAAGGATTGGGCTATGATTAAGATAAGTACAATAAATTCAGTGTTATCAGAGCTTTTATCAGAGGGGCTAGAAAATTTAAGGTAGATATGAAGTTTATTCATAATTTCCTTGTGGAAGATAATTATTTCAAGATCATTGGATGGGAAAGCTCTGAGAAACAAGAGAAACCAAGCACCTCGTTTGAGAGAACACTAGTTATAGGCAGACCCAGCACTGATATCTGGACGCCCAAACCACTGGTGCCAGTCCCTTCTGAGACAAAAGCAACAAATGACTTCATATGTAGAAACTGTCTGACTATGGATAAACAGGCCATGTCTATCTCTGAAAAAGTTAACCATTAATATATCCAAAAGTTGTTAAAATACCTATTAGAAAAGAAATCGCAAGAGGGAATTAAAGCATCCATTGACTGTTCTTCAAAACTGCCACTGACCAAAGTGCAGTTCAAACAGCGAGTCCCAAACAGCTCATCTGTGACACAGGTCAGTGGCAGGATGAAAGGAAGAACACAAGGTCACGATTAATGGATTTTTCACCTAATAGTTATTTTAACAACTTTCATAGAGACGAGGTGATCTTCCAGATTTGGAACATTAAGTGCTGGGACCATTTTTTGACAGGAAAAGTTATGAGGAGATGCTGATTTGTACCCCCTTAGGAACTGATTCTTCCGAGCCTATCTCCTTTCTCACGAGTAAGAGTGATTCCAATATGGAAAGTTTAAGTCAAACATTTAAGAAGAACAAGGCAATGGGTAGATGACTGTTGTGAAGCTAAAATTAAATGAGATCATTTATATAGCAAACTTATTTAGCATAGCACTAAAAGTAACAACTAAAATTAGCATTTTGTTCCCACCTCTTGAAGTTCTTTTTTTTTTTTTTTACCAACTCTCCTATATAAAAGATAAAACATTAAGAATCATTCTCCTTAATTATAATTTAAATGTTTAAATTACATTCCTTTCCACAGAACTCTAAAGCAGCTGCCAATTATATTAATATTTCTCAAATTCATTTAAAGTTCTTAATTTTTTTAATATCATTGACATTCACCTAACATTGAATGTTCCCTATTCCAATGTTACTAACTTAAATTTTCCCCAAACTGGCCTGCCATCAACTCCTTTCATTGTTTTTGCTTCATTTTTGAGCTATAATTAAGAATCCCTGCCAGGAATGTCCTTTTCTCTTTCTTTCATTTAAATTAGATAATCTCTTATATCTAACTCAAATTTTACCTTCTCTAGAACCCCTTCTAAGGAAAGCATAAGAATCATCTGCCCTCCAATCACTCAAATAGGTTATTTTTCCATTTCAAATCATAATATCTTCATTACCCAAAAGTAAATCCACAAATGTTTACTGGGCATCTACTATATGTCAGGGAGCACAAACACATTCTGTGAGGAACACAAAGAAAAATAATGCAAAATACTGGCATCAGAGCTCAAGGACGTTGTAATCACAGGTGCTCATTAAATGCTAACTGCGAGCTGCTAAAATCCCCAAGGACACAGCTATTAAGTGAATTTCTTCTGGGTTATAAACAGATATATAATAAGAACATTGTGAACACTGAGTTTTTTGGAAGAAATAGGGGACTAGAAGGGAAAGACATCCCAGAATCACCTGAGAAGCCTCTTCCAACCAGAGTTACTCAACCCTGCCACCTGCCTAGAGCATCAGAATGAGCAGCAGGGGCAGAATGATACAGACACCGCGTAGTGCAAAGCTCCATGGTGAGTTTGGTAATGCCTGCCCCCGCCCTTCCAGCATCACTGACCTCCTTGGGTAAAAATGACATATGATTTTCAGTTAACAACCTTTAGAATATGGTTGAGATTTATTTCATTACTTGAATTCAAGCCTATAAAAACTGAACCTGCACAACGTAACAGTGATACATTCATTTTCAGAATTCAGTCACTGCTGAGAAGCCTGACATGTTCCAATGAATGAAATGCATTTGCCATTTTCACCATCGTATGTTGCTGTAAAATAAAAACCATTTCCTGATAGTCAGAAATAAAATTACCTGTAGCATTAAGACTACTGTTTTCACCACATTCCACTGTGATTTTCTGCCATCCACGATCACAGTAAATCCTCTAGCCTTACACTTTTCACTAGGACAAAGCAAAATTAAGAATTATTAAAATAAGCTACAGATTTTATGCTTTACAATTGTAAACAAAAGAGGTTTACAGCTTATTCACATCTAGAGAATTTATCTCACATAGTTTGGCTCATATTATTAATAAAAATATTCTTCAGAGTATTCTTTTGTATTCTCAAGCAATTTATTTTCTTCACTTTAAGAAATGTTAACAATTTTATTTCAAAAACATAGAAATTCAATGCCTTAAAAAGTGAAGAGACAGTTGTATATGAAACCAGTACATTATACCCCATGATTGCATTAATGTACACAGCTATGATTTAATTTAAAAAAAAGTGAAGAGATCAAAGCAACATTCAAGCCATCCTCCTACTTGTCTCTCAATTACTTTATCTGTAAAATGGGAGTGCAGTCAAGTCCTTCCTGCCAGAAGCATTAGATTCGTGAGTGATTGTTCAAAACAGGGAGAAAATAAGCTATTATTAAACTGTTGAAAATAAACTTCTTGGAAATTTAATAAAAGGAGGTAACACTTGCAGTACACGATGATTCAAAGCTTGAAGAGATGTCTAATCCACCTCTGCTCTCAATTTTAAATTTTCAGTCACTTGACCAGCAAAATATTGAGTGTTAGAAAATGTGTTATTCCTTTGTTACATTCAATTACTCCAGTATTTACTAAACACATCCCAGCTCTGAGATATACAATTACATCCCTTAGTAATATGCAATAACTTCTGTAGGGAAAAACTCCAACCTACAGAACAAACCTCACATAGCTTTGATTGTTACTATTACTATTTTACTTATAAAATTAACATCAAGGATCTCAAATGCTCTCCTTCCACTACTACAGAAGGAGATGCAAGTTTGCTTAGCAGAACAAGGATTTGGTAGTGAAAGCTGTCTTCCCCCCCAAAGTTTCATCAGTTCATAAGAAAGGCAAATGGTAGACCTTTTCCTGGGATTTAAATCCAGCCACAGTCCTGAGGATTTTACTACTACTGCCTACTTCCTCTAAGCAGTCACATTACTTCTAAGAGGGTTTGTGGAAAAGTCAAGCCCAGTTCTATTGAGGAACAGTGTGATCATGACAATGATGATGATGATGATATTGCTAAAAGTGTAGAGGGGGTTCAGACTGCTCTGTAGGCAAGGACAGAAGCTGAGCTTCCAAAGTAAACAAGAAAAAAAATCAAGAGGTGGGGTAAATTGAAGCATATATCCACAAAAACTTCCACATAAATATTCGCAATATCATAATTCGTAACAGCCAAAGAGTAGACAAACCAATGTCCATCAGCTGATGAACAGAAAAACAAAATGTGGTACAGCCACACACTGAAGTATATCCAACAATAAAAAGAATGAAGTACTGATACACACTACAACACAGCTAGACACAAAGGGACATATACCGAATGATTCCATTTGTCCAGATTAGGAAAATCCACAAGCACAGAAAGCTGCTTAGCAGTTGACAGGGAGTGGGGGGAGAATGGAGGGTAACAGCAGTACCGGGTTTCTTTTGGGCTGATGAAAATGTTATAGAATTAGATAGTGAGATGGTTGCACAACTCTGCGAATATGTTAAAAAACACTGATTTTTACGATATGTGAATTATAACTCAGTAAAAAATAATTTAAGTACAGGCATCCCCCAAGTTACAAACATCTGACTTATGTACAACTTGCATTTATAAATACAGGTTAGTCTTAGGCAGTCTCCGAGTTACCAACTTCCAATGGACATACAACTTGCTCTTATGATTAGAGTCTATTATAATAGGTAATAGGTAAGGGTACCTGTTCCAACTTACAGGCAAATTCAACTTAAGAATAAAACCACATGGCTCGGCACCTGTGCCTCAACGGGCTAAGGCGCCAGCCATGTACACCTGAGCTGGCGGGTTTGAATCCAGCCTGGGCCCGCCAAACAACAATGGCGGCTGCAACTAAAAAATGGACGGGCGCTGTGGCGAGTGCCTGTAGTCCCAGCTACTTGGGAGGCTGAGGCAGGAGACTCACTTGAGCCCAGGAGTTGGAGGTTGCTGTGAGCTGTGATGCCACAGCACTCTATCCAGGGTGAAAGCTTGAGGCTCTGTCTCAAAAAAAAGAAAAAGAACAAAACCACAGAACTGATCTCTCATCCCTAACCTGGGGACTGCCTGTACTCTGTTTTTGGATTTGAATTACAAATAAAGGATTCACTAAGTATTCTTTGGGAAAAAGAAGATGAGGTAATACAATTACTATGTCTAAGTCAGCAAAAGTGAAAAAAAAAGAACTTGGGAAGGGAGGCAAACTTGACAGCTAATTACAGTCTGTGGTCTCAGGTAAGGAGAGAATTTTTGGAGATTCCCACCGACAAGACATCTGGGAAGACTGCTGTGACTCAGGGTACAAGCCCAAGGGAGATGAGGCTAAGCAGGGTAACTGGCTGTTGAGTGATGTTTTGGAGAAGAGGGAACAACTCAAGGACTCTTATAATGCATAATGGGAGTTTGCAGGAAGGAGAACTAAGACACACAGCTGTCCAGGGCAGGGCTCACCCCTCAAGAGAAGCAGGCCATTTCTCATAACTTGATACTCTGTTGCCACTGGCATCTACAGGTCTGAGATATAGGTTACACAACCATTTTGTTAAGTAAGTTTTGCACAAAACATTTACATTTATAATTTATATATTATATAATTTCTATTATATACATTAATCTGTACATTAATCGCAGTAATGAAGTTTTAAATACTACCTTGTAGTGATCTTAAAGGCATAAGTACTTCATCTTATAGAGTACTTGAAAACACCCTTAGTCATAATTTTCTCATATTTTTCTAAACTAGGTAATGAAAATACACATCATCCAAAGAAAACGATCTCAAAACTGTAATACCAACCGGTTTTTCAAGTACTTGAAAAAAAATGAGTTTGGGCTTTTAAAAAAATTTCATTCCTATAAGCAAAAGGATAGTTTAAACTGCTTTTTAATAAGAACACAAGAACACACTTAATTTAGAAGCATGTTATGCTCTTTATAAAGGGCATTTCTGTTTTACTATTAACATACTTGGAATTATATTTTAAGAACAGTAACAAAAAAATTCTAAATCCTTGCCTCCTTGTTCCTTGTTCCTACTTGATTAGAGCCTCTCCAGGGTGATGTGGCTGAGTTAAAACAGCCAAGTGAAACAGACAAGGATGCTTAACAGGCTCACTCGCTTTTCCCATAGAAAGGGATTGCCAGTGGGTTTCCTGGGCTCAGTATCCTGCAGCTCTTCACTCATTTCTCTGAGTTACAGAGACTCCTCTTCCACTCATCCATCTCTGCTTATACTTACATAATAGGACAAATTTCACTTATGATTTCATTATAATTACTTGCTTAGAATTTAATTAGATATCCTGCTTCTAGAAAGCAAGATTATCATACTAATACCTTGGCCATTTCTAGAACAGTGCTTTAAATACTTAGGGCCTTTAAAAACATTAGATTACACACAGCACATTACTCTTCAGAACATGACAACGGTTTCCCTTTTTATTCAGAACTGATGCCTTTGATGGCCTACATGGTCCTCTGTGAACTCATCCAGGCTGTCTCAAACTGGCCCAGTTACACTAGCCTCCTTGCTGTTCACATAACAGGTTAAACCTGCTCCTGCCTCAGGGTCTTTCCACGTACTGCTCCTGTCTCCAGTGCCCTTTCATCACTTATCTGCAGGCCTACCCCTGATTTCAATCATCTCTGGTAAAATGTTATCTTACCATCTTGTAAAATATCACCACATACCTTCTTCTGCCTCCATCGCTCTCCTGACTCTTTCCAAGCTTTGTCTGCATACACTCATGTTTATCCAACATGCTATGTACTTAGCTGTAATATTTGTTTGTTGTGACCATTAGGGTGTAAGGTCCATAAGGACAGAAACTAGATCAGCTCTGTTTATCCATTCGCTCAGTGCCTACTAGAATAATGAGGAATTCATCGTAGACTTCCCATATTCGCTGTGTGACTGAAGACTTAGGACCTTCTTGTCTGTAAAGCATTTGACGAGTCATTAAACCTTTTCATCCTGATGGTTCCTCTATACCATGAACAAGTTAGGAAAACTGACTTGAAACAAAAAAACTTTAATTTAAAAAAATCAAATGAAAAAAATGGAAGGGTATCTTCAACAGATGTCGAATGTCAGAAGGAGGAGGGAGGAGGGTTTGGCGGGGGAGAGAGAGGTTTGCTAAGCTCTCACCTAACAGGCACGATGTAGAAATGAATATAGGACACACCTCCTGGGTGAAAGGCTCAACTACAACTTGGACTTTACTTAACATACACAGACTATATAAACTAAGGTATGTACCTTTATATTAATCTAAAATAAAAAAAGGAATAATCTGTGAAAGTACTTGGTAGCATTTCTAGAAAAACAATTTATTTTTTTATTTTTTTATTTTTATTTGTTTTTGTAGAGACAGAGTCTCACTTTATTGCCCTGGGTAGAGTGCCGTGGCGTCACACTGCTCACAGCAACCTCCAGCTCTTGGGCTTGAGCGATTCTCTTGCCTCAGCCTCCCTAGTAGCTGGGACTACAGGCGCCCGCC
>CAUYON010007695.1:0-11034 GCA_963573935.1 Arctocebus calabarensis | reverse complement strand
GACTGCAGGGGTTAACACACTGGAGTAAAGAAGGCTGAGGAAGTAAGTAGAGCTTATGAGGATATTCAAAGATTCCTCTACGTCAAGAAGCACAAAGATGATGGTCAGGTGTGCCTCAGTCCAGTGGATCTTCCTTGGCAGCCAGCAGTATGTTGTTTCTTCGTCTTCCAGATTCTAGTTAAAGAGCACAAAAAAAATGGAGGTTCCTAGTTTAGGTAGGAACTCAGGATGGATGAGAAGACAGCAGGGTGAAGCTCCTGGGTTTGATACACCAGCTGCTTTGGTTTGCTACAGCTGTTGCCACATGTAGAGGCAAAGCTTGGCATGAAAGCAGGGAGAACATGCTATTTTTTTTTAAATCAATGGTGAAAACTAGTTTAAAAATTGCAAAAGACACATCACAAGCTTAGACTGCCTTTGAGATCTTTCCAATCTATTGGGTCACAGGCTGAGGATCTGTACGTGGTGCCAGGTGAAACCCAGGTCTTCCCAGTACCAGGTGAGGGAGGGTTTGACTTGGGTTATCTGTATGGGGTCTGCTGCCCTTTGCCATCCCCAGGACCACATTGACTTTTCGGACAATCATGATTAGGTCTGTCACCAAACTTTTTCTAATCATGCTTTATTTAACATTCTTCTTTTCAAGTCTGTTAGCATTTACCTCCCAGAAGTATCCCAGCGTACTGAAGAGAGTAGAGCTGAAGAGGGGATGCTAGTGGAGGGGACAGGAGAGGGGGCAAGAGTTGATGCTGTAGCAGAGTTCCAGGGTAGACACTGACAAGTGACTGAACTTTGACTGTGAAGTCTTCCCATTTATTTTTGAAATGGGAGTTGATGCCTTTTATACCATGTTATCAAAGTGTGTTTCCCCCCGCCCCTTATTCATATATAGAGCATCAAAATATCACAAGTAAAGCCAAACCCCAGCTTTTCACTGGGGCTGATATCTTCTTTCCCATAACCTGCTACCCCTCATACCCCCAGCATTTGGACTGTGTCACATGACTATTGATTATACGCTTGTTGTCTTGGCCTCATGAAAAAAGGCCCAGGTCTAGATCTAGTCAGATGGGTTTTCCTTCTTCAGAGCATGTTGATGACACAGCCATTGTTTAAATGTCTTTGCCTTATACATTTGGGCCCACTGTTAATATTAGATATATTATCATGTATATTTACTATTGAAGATGGGAATGTGATCCTCATAGTTACTGGTCTATTTTGTATGTTGTAAAAAGCTTATAGGTTTATGGTGAGTTGGCTATAAGAGCACTAAAACTACTCACCTTTTAAACTGCTCTTCTTATTTGCTCGTGGGAATGCCGTCTCTTCGGTGGAAGATTGGGTGGTCTCATGTTGAGGCTGTTGCCCAGTCCCATTAACTCCCTCCTCCCCTCCTGGAAGGAAGAGACATTGCCTAACTAAGCATCAGGAAGCCCTTGTGTGGGTTTGGTTTTGTGATGTTTTTTCCTAGTGGAAAAAACTTAATAGTTGTTTCTTAACCACCCTGTCTGGGAAGCAGGGCAGTGGCCTCCCAAGTTTTTAAATGAGCTAGGTACCCCTCTTCCCTCTCTTCTCTACTCATCAAACCTGGACCAAAGTACTTTGATATTCCAGGTGTGGTTTTCTCTGTCATGGGGATTTGCTCCAGCTGCAGTGCCCTATTATTTTCACAGCCTAGGCCAGCAGAGTGAGAGCCTAGGGCTGCCCCATCCGATGAATGTGAGGCTGCTGTCTCTAGGAATTCATCTCAGTTCTCCCAGCAGGCAGAGGCAAGGAAACTAGTCACTGGCCATTGCCCTGGGGGAATCCCCTAAACCACATAGCTTCCCAACTTAAAATCCTGATTTACCTCCAGGGAGAGATGAGGAAAAAAAATTGTAAATAGACTTGCTACAGAGCAACTCAGGGTTGGGGTGTGTTTTAATTCTCCTGATCACTTGAAATATTCTGTAGGCTGGGTGCTTATGGGACTGGGGGATGAGGATGGCTCCAGGGTTCTTTCCTCTGTGCTCTGGGGGTCAAGTGTAGGGCATCTGAGGCCCTTGGTCACTACACTGAGCTGTGTCCTACTGGAAACCCAACCTGAGATCAGCTGCAGATCAGATTCTTCACATTCCAATTGTAGTTTTTCTTCCCCTGTTAAATCTCAGCCCCTAGTTAAGTTGTCACAGTAGCCTTCTGTTAAGCCACCCTAATTTTGGGAATGTGAAGGGAGAGAGGAGGGCCATTACAGCTCTACCTTCCAGACTTATCTCTTAAAACAACCACCTTCAAAACCACATGCAAAAAAAAAAAAAAAGGATAACCATTTAACTGAAGGAAAGGTTTGGTTCCATTCAACTCCACCTTCATTGTGCCTTTATTTGTGTTAGTTTTCTGTGCTTTCTTTCTTCTGAAGCAATTAAAATCTTCCTTGATAACTGCTGTTTCTTTCTACTCTTGTTTCTGACAACTTAGTGAGTTCATTCTCTTCATTGTCTTAAATCTCATTCCACCGGTGGTACAGGGGCCTCACTGCCTTTTCTCATGTCTCACCTTTGTGCTTTTCCATGGTCCCCAGCATGGAAGTCACAGTCAACACTGAATAAAAGACTAGAATGACGTGTGTGTGCGCGTGTGTGTATGTGGGTATGTATGTGTTCATCTGTCTGCATGTGGATCAGTTTCCTTCCAAAAAAATAATTTATTATAAGATTTATTTTGGATTTATATTCTGATTACAGTGCTCCTTCCAAATAACATTGATTTTTTTTTTTTTCCTCTCCTTCTAAAATGTGTAATCTGGTCTCAGGTTGGATCCTTTGGTACATTTCTTTCTTCTGGATGCCGTGAAGTTTAATTAAACCTTGCTTAAAAACAAAAACAAAAAACTGAAAACTGTGTATGTACTCTTGTCTGGAATACAGCCTCAACCAGTGGCCTGGAGAGGGTAGAAAATCTGTTGCCTCATTTTCCTGGATAAGTGCAGTGATGTGATTTCAGGTTCCCTCAAGAAAATAGATGTTCTGATTTGGGCAGAATCATCTGCAGTTGCATGAGGATTTTCTCTCCTCCCCTTGAAAAAATCATATTCATAGTTAGCCTTGCTGACCAAGAGATTTTGACAGTCCTTGTATTTCCACCTAACTCTCCTTTGCTCATGATTTCAGGGAACTCAGGAGGCCTTCTGGCCTTGTGTCCTTTTCCTTAATATCTCCTGATTCTTTCTACTTTGCATGGCAAGTTCCCAAAGTAAGGAATGGAAGAAAAGGTGGGGGCAGAGCATACAGACTGTGTGCATCTATTTTTATATGAGTGTTAGCTGTTTTTTTTTTTTTTTCTTCACTGCTTTTTAAAAGTTGAAATCTTAGTTGTTTTTCTTGATCTTTGACTTTTGGTATAAAAATTCAACCAGACATTCTGTGCTTACTGTGGTCAGCTGACATAACCACTAAGGCTTAATGAGCTTAACTTGTATTTTCCATCACTAGCAAAGGTCTTGAAATTATTTCCCATACTGACTGTTAATGGGTGTTTATATGACTCACTCACATAATTTAGATATAAAACTCTGTGGGGGTGAGGGAGGGGGGAAAAGATTCTTTTCATTTTCATCCCTACTTTACCAGACTGGCTGAATCCCTGATTATTTGACCCATCATTGTTATTAATATGATTAATAAAGCTACCTATTTATTGATTTAATTTTTCCTCCTGACTTTAAATAGCCTGCAACTGGAGCTTGCCTAAATGACCCTTAACTTGCTAACTCTATAAGCTTTCTCTGTCTTATTGGGATGGTTTTGCCAGTCTATGTGTGTATATGCATACACAAACACACACTTTCTCAAATAGAAGATGCCAAACAGATCTTTCTGGTGTAATTTGCTCCTCCTCCATGATACTGTGAGTTAGCAGGTAATAAGGATACTAATTTGCTCACTTTACTGCTGAGGCACAGCCGCTTGCTGTGACTGTGCCTCTTAAGTAATTCCTGAGCCAATCCAGCCATGAACTGAGCAAGTCTCTGGAAGATTTCTGTTTCTGACTTCCTTGTACTCTGCAGATAAGAGGTAAGAGAACTATGAAAAAAGAACTAGAATAGAAAAATGTCAACTTCACGATCTTGACCACCATAGAGGATGGGCAGAAAAATGCTTCACCTCTGACAACTCTGGAGCCCAGGCATGGCACGCATAGCTCAGTGGTTAGGGCGCTGGCCACATATACTGAGGCAGGCGGGTTCAAACCTCGGCCAGGCCTGCTAAACCACAATGACAAGAGCAACAAAAAAAATAGCTGGGCGTTGTGGGCTTCTGCAGTCCCATCTACTTGGGAGGCTGAGGCAAGAAAATTGCTTAAGCCCAAGAGTTTGAGGTTGCTATGAGCCGTGATGCCATGGCACTCTACCAAGAGTGACGTAGTGAGACTGTCTCAAAAAAAAAAAAAACAAAACCTCTGGATCCCAGTTTGTATTGTTTTTACACATAATTGAATTCATTCTCCCCTCCTAGTACATGTGTAGGGGTGTGAAATTTAAGGGACTGTATGCTATCCCGCCGCAAAAAAGAAGTTAATGCAAAGGGTGGATGTCCATTTGGCAGGAATATCCTTTCCATCCCTTTATTTGGCAGGCATTTGTCCCACACTTTTTTCTGTACCAGGCTTCTGTAATACACTACAAAGATGAATACAACCTGGTCTGTGCTCACAGGTTAATAGATGACGTTAGGGCAGGGGTTCTCAACCTGTGGGTCGTAACCCCTCTGGGGGACTCATGCATATCAGATACTTAACACTATGATTAACAGTAGCAAAATTATAGTTAGGAAGTAGCAATGAAAATAATTTTGTGGTTGGAGGTCACCGCAACAGGAGGAACTGTATTAAAGGGTTGCGTCATTAGGAAGGTTGAGAACCTCTGCTTTAGGACATCTTCCAGCAGGAGCCTATGCAGGATATTAAAAGGCATTGTGGGGCGGTGCCTGTGGCTCAGTGAGTAGGGCGCCGGCCCCATATACCGAGGGTGGTGGGTTGGAGGTTGCTATGAGTTGTGTGATGCCATGGCACTCTACCAAGGGCGATAAAGTGAGACTCTGTCTCTACAAAAAAAAAAAAAAAAAAGCATTGTGGGGGTAACTCAGGGAATAAGGATGGTGAGTGGCATTCCAACCAGAGGTAACAGCAAGAACAAAGGCACAGACAGGAGAAACAGTATGATGGTGTGCACGTCACGTTATTGGAAGATCTTTAGTAGTGAAAAGGGAAAGCTTCAAATAGCCATTTAGAGACCTTTCAATCCTGTATTTCTGTGATTATTTGCCTGCTTCCACTGTGGTCACTTAATGCTTGACTTTTCTTGGGTCAGTGCAATATTTTCTAGCGAGTGCTTTAATAAGCTCCAATATTGTATCTGCTCTGTCTATCCCACTGTAACTTTGGTAGGTTGTTCACCACCACCATCTAAAGCTGGCTTGGACGCATTACCATTTCAGGTTGTTAAGGGCAATTTTTAGGCGCTCAGGTTGTAAAAATATGAACAGGTAAGCTTGCTTCTTGGCTTCTCTTGTCCTATTAAGAGATTAGAAATACCATCTGGTCTAAAAGTATTCTGTCCTCTTCTTCCATTCATGGTAGCCTGTTCACTTCTCCAATTTTCAGCTCTTAGAAAGCCTTCCCAAAATATACTCCTCCATCTCTTCCTGTTTAGAACCTACATCTGTCTAATCATCCCCCTCTGATTAAGTGGTCAAGAGTTAGATTTTCTGTTAGAACTTGGAGTTCAAATTCCAGCTTTCTGTTTTACTATTATAGTTGTGTTATCGTGGGCAAATTTATTCAACGCCTCTAATTTGGTTTTGTCATTTGTAAAATGAGAATAATACTAACTTTGTGGGGGCACTCGTGAAGATTAATTGGTGATACAGGGAACTCACTCCTTGACATACACTTAGTAACTCAATATCGGCCCTTAGCACCTATATGAACTAAGTACAATTAACTGATGATTGTAATAGTTGCTTTTCTGTTTCTCAGCTTTATGGATCTGTTTTATTTGATATTGGAGGATAAAAGATAAATGTTTACCATCACTTAGAATTGTGTTCTGGCCTTTAAAGGAAACTGAAGCTTAGATAGGTTATTAGCTTTGAAAGCTAGCCTACAGATTACTACTCATAATTTGTCATTAAGAGCTCAGTTTTCCTTTTCTTTTTTCTTTTTGAGACAGAGCCTCAAGCTGTCACCCTGGAGAGAGTGCTGTGACATCACAGCTCACAGCAACCTCCAATTCCTGGGCTCAAGCGAATCTCTTGCCTCTGCCTCCCAAGTAGCTGGGACTACAGGCGCCGGCCACAACGCCTGGCCATTTTTTGGTTGCAGCCGTCATTGTTTGGCGGGCCCAGGCTGGATTCGAACCCGCCAGCTCAGGTGTACGTGGCTGGCGCCTTAGCCCGCTGAGCCCAGCTTTCCTTTTCTACGGCTGTCATCCTGGCCCTGAAACCCTAAGATTTTAAAAGTAAGAGGTCGTAATTCTCTCCTTTCCCTACAATGTTTGGATTAATGGTAAGAAGATGCACATAATGTCTTGAACAAAATAAAGGCGAAGGGTTAGTCCTATTTTTTGAAGCACAAATCAAGATATATAGTATAGTTTGTTTCTTTACATAGGTGTGCAGAACTTTACAAAAATCCCCACGGGTTCAGCTGTCAGGAGACCTGACCTCTAACCCTGTGTACATACTGCCTTTGGGCCTTAGAGGGTTGAGGATTAGAGGTAAGTAAAGCGCCTACCATCACACCTGGCGCACACAACCGCCCCCCAAATGGTAGGCATTATGTGGTAGCTCTCTGAAAATCTAGCCCATGAGGAGAATGAAAACGGTGCGTTTGGCAGTGAGTAAAGCAACATTTTGCCCCTCTGGTGGAAAGGAGTGACGAAATAGAGTCGCGTGTGGGTAAAGACTACAGTTCCCGCCGGGCTTTGCGGCGGGGTCGGTCCGTCTTACCCAGAGTCTTCCCAGCCTCAATCGCGCGTCTTCCAGTGGAGACCCCGGAAGTACATGTCTTTCCTGCGAAGTGGGCAGGACGGCACGTTGGCGCTGAGACCTGGGGCTTTCTCATTGGCTGTGGGCCTTCCAGCAGGATTGGACGCGGAACAAGGGGCGGTGGCCAAGGCGTACGGCGGTGTGGCGGCAGCCAATCAGAAGCAAGGCCGGGCTTTGGCGGGAGGTGAAAATGCTGTATCTGTGCAGATTTGGCGCGAGCGCGGTTGGGTTTAGTTGCTGGTGGTGCGTAGTTTTTCAGGAACTTTTGGTGGAAAGTGCGTGAGACCCTGTGTGAGACGTGAGGAAGAACCAGCACTCGGTGAGGCAGCCCTGTGAGGTGGAAACGAGAGGGTTGCTATGGGAGGCAGTGCAATTGGGTGAGGGTTGGGGCCAGGGCTGCGGGTTCCGCTAGGCCTAAGAAGAACCGGGAAGAGAGCTGAGAACGCTGGAGGTCTGAGGTCAGGGTCAGGGGAGGGTCCTGTGCGACCTCAGTGTAGTGTGCGCCATTGTGCATGGTGCGAAGGAACTGAAAGTTGTAGGAAGGAATGCCCCGCGGTGGGGTTGAGAGCCTCAAAGAGGGGACAGAGGGAAGAACTGAGGGACGACCGAACTGCAGTGGGAGGGCTTGGGAGAGCCCGTAAATGTGGCGGATGCTGGCCTAAACTGGTGATAAAGGTACCCTACATGCCTGAAGTGAGGAAATTAGAAGTGCCATAGAAGTCAATTCAGATAACTTCCTATTGCATCATTCAAGTAGTTAACTTGGGTTTTGGCACCAGAATGCCTGGCGTTATATCCCTGCTTTTCTGTGACTTTGGGCCTCTCTACATCTCATCTGTAAAGTAAAGATAATGATAATAACCTACTTCTCAGATACTTGTAAAACTAAAACGAGTTAATATATAAATGCTTATAGCCGTATCTTACACATGGTAGGTAGAATACAAATGTTAGCTATCATTGCATAGATTTGGGTGTGTAGCAGAACTGAATGCTCGGATATTATTGTAACATAATTTACTTACAAAATGAGTGTCAGTCATCTGTATAAATTAAGTTCCATGTTGTTTTTTCTTCGCTTTTACATATTGACTGGCTGTCCTATTCTTTTTTGTATCCAGCTGTGTTGCCATCATGCCTCAAACCCGATCCCAAGCACAGGCTATAATCAATTTTCCAAAAAAGAAACTGTCTAGGATATTGGACACCAAACTAGTAGCAACAAATGCCCACGCTATACCTTGTTCTCCTTATTTAAAAAGTCTGCCTCTCAGCCCTAGAAAACGTCTGGGTAAGCTATCCATTATATAAGTACAACATTTTTACTAGTAGCTCTCAACCTTTTACTCTCTTTTGGAGAAACGTTCAAAACTCATTTGAAACCATTCTAGTTATTTTCAGAATGTCTGCTAAGTGTTTACTGAACTTCAGGTTTATTAAGATTACTTTCTGAACTACCTCATAGGTCTATTCTTCAATTCCTTAATTCTGAACTTAGTTCTATCATTGTTTTGTTTATTTATTTTTATTTTCTTGAGACAGTGTTTGACTCATTCTATTACCTTGGGTACAGTGGATGGCCTTAGCCTAGCTCACAGTAACTTCAAACTCCTGGGCTCAAGTGATCCTCTTGTCTCAGTCTCCCTAGTAGCTGAGACTACAGGTCCCTGTTACCATGCCTGACTAATTTTTCTATTTTTAGCAGAGACAGGGCCTCTCTTTTGCTCAGGGTGGTCTTTTTGTTGGTGTTTTTTTTCTCTCTCTCTCTCTCTTTTTTTTTTTGATGCAGAGTTTCATTTTTTTTTTGCCCTGATTAGCATGCTGTAGCGTCATAGCTCACAGCAACCTCAGACTCACAAGTGATTCTCATGCCTCAGCTTCCTAAGTAACTGGGAGTTTAAGGGTACACCACCAACCCAGGTAGTTTTTCTATTTTTAGTAGAGACAGGGTCTTGCTCTTGCTCAGGCTGGTCTCTGTCAGTGTTTTAAATAACCTTGCAGTTATACAGTATTATGAAACTTGCCACCGTAATATTTTTTTGCAGTTTTTTTTTTTTTGGCCAGAGCTAAGTTTAAACCCACCATCTCTGGCATATGGGGCCAGTGCCCTACTCCTTTGAGCCACAGGTGCCACCCGCACAGTAATATTTTTTATATTTTCAATCCTTTTCTTGTTTAGAACAATGTTTGGTAATCCTTTCTTGCTTTAGAGCATTCATTTTTAATAAGGGGTAATTTGGCTGTATCTGGAGACATTTTTTGTTGTCACCGCTGAGAGAGTAGCATAGTGGGTAAAGGATAAAGATGCTGCTAAACATCCTACAGTACACAGGACAGCTCTCTGGCAATTTGGTTCAAGATGTCAGTGGTATAAAGATGGAGAAATAGGGCGGTGCCTGTGGTTCAGTGGATAGGGCCCCAGCCCCATATATTGAGGGTGGCGAGTTCAAACCCAGCCCTGGCCAAACTGCAACAAAAAATAGCTGGGCATTGTGGCGGGCATCTGTAGTCCCAGCTTCTCGGGGGGCTGAGGCAAGAGAATTGCCTAGGCCTAGGAGTTGGAGGTTGCTGTGAGCTGTGTGACACTAGGGCACTCTATCGAGGGCGATAAAGTGAGACTCTGTCTCTACAAAAAAAAAAAAGATGAAGAAATCTTGTTGTAGAACCATTTTAGAATTTCATCCTACTAAAACTCATTTGGTTTCTACCAAATTTAGTAACAACCCCTTATCCATGCGGGATACATTCTAAGACCCCCAGCTGATGTCTGAAATCTTACAGTACTGAACTATATATATATATATAGTGTGTGTATATGTATATATGAAATTTTTTTTGATCTGATAACCAAGTCAACTACCAAGTAACTAGTGGGGGAGTAACATACAGTATGGATATGCTGGACAAAGGAATGATTTGTGTCCCATTCCGGACGGTGCAAGATTTCATCATAATAATTTATAGCTCACAATTTAAAACTTTGTAATTTTTTATTTCTTAAATTTTTATTTTTTTTTTTTTTTTTTTTTGAGACAGAGCCCCAAGCTGTCACCCTGGACAGAGTGCTGTGGCATCACAGCTCACAGCAACCTCCAATTCCTGGGCTCAAGCGAGTCTCCTGCCTCCACCTCCCAAGTAGCTGGGACTACAGGCGCCCGCCACAACGCCTGGCCATTTTAGGCTGGATTCGAACCCATAAGCTCAGTGTACGTGGCTGGTGCCTCAGCCCATTGAGCCACAGGCGCCGAGCCACTTGCATTACTTTTCATGTGTAGTTTAAATTTAGAAGAGATAATTGGGCCAAATAATCTGAATATTTATGAAAATGAGTTAGGTAGCACAAGATTTTCTTTAGTAAAATAGTAAAGTTCACTGGAACTAGAAGCAGTTCTGTGATTTTTTGTTTTATCATCATCTCAAGAATTTGTTATTTGTTTTTATTTTATTTTATTTTTTTTTTTAAAAACTCTGGCAACATGAATAAACAGAACGGTGCATCTCCCCCCCAAAATGACAAACCATCCAATCCAGACTATCCCATCTATAAACAGATGGCAGAGATGTCTGAAATCGAATTTAGAATCTGGATAGCAAACAAGATTAATAAAATGGAAGCTAACATGGAGGTAGAGATTATAGGATTAATTCAGAAGATGTCTCAAGAATTCAACCAATTCAAAGACAAAATGACCAAACATCTCGACACATTGAGACAAGAAGTTGCAAACCTCAAAGACATGAGAAATACTGTATTAGCCATCAGCAACAGTATAGAGCAAGCTGAAGAAAGGATTTCTGACATCGAGGACAGAGAATTTGAATGCTCCCAAATGATCAGAGAGATAGAGAAATGGAAGGCAAAAACGGATCATTCTCTCAGAGATCTCTGGGACAACTCAAAGAAAACAAATATTCGTCTTATAGGGGTACCTGAAAGCGACGATCTGGCTTCACATGACACAGAGTCCCTTCTTCTTGAGATTATGAAAGAGAATTTTCCAGATAT
>CAUYON010007693.1:0-28444 GCA_963573935.1 Arctocebus calabarensis | reverse complement strand
GACGGCTGCAACCAAAAGATGGCTGGGCATTGTGGCGGGCACCTGTGGTCCCAGCTACTTGGGAGGCAGAGGCAGGAGACTCGCTTGAGCCCAGGAATTGGAGGTTACTGTGAGCTGTGATGCCACAGCACTCTATCCAGGATGACAGCTTGAGGCTCTGTCTCCAAAAAAAAAAAAAAAAGAAAACAGGTGATAAGAAAAGGTTTCTGTGGCTCAGTGGTTAGGGGAATGGCCACATACACTCAGGTTGGCGGATTCCAAATGGCCCGGGCCTGCTTAAAACAACAATGACAACTACAACGAAAAAATAGCCGGGCATTATGGCAGGCACCTGTAGTCCCAGCTACTTGGGAGGCTTGAGGAGGCGGTGCCTATGGCTCAAGGAGTAGGGTGCTGGCCCCATATACCAGGGTGGCAGGTTCAAACCCGGCCCTGGCCAAACTGCAACCAAAAAAAGTAGCTGGGCATTGTGGCAGGTGCCTGTAGTCCCAGCTAGTTGGGAAGTTAAAAAAAAAAGAGAAAGCACACAAGGATGAAGAGTTGGGAGGCTGAGGAAAGAAACTCACTTAAGCCTAAGAGTTTGAGGTTGCTGTGATGCCACAGCACTCTACTGAGGGTGACATAGTGAGACTCTGTCTCAAGAAAAAAGAAAAAGGAAAAGGGGGTTCTGAGGTTTGTTTTTTTTTCCCCAAAGCTTTCTGACTATGCATTTTCTGAGAGGTGGCCACATTGTTGCTTGGAGATGACTTTGGAAAACATTGGTTGTATTGAGTGTCTCACATTGGACCAAAGTGAGGTTTAACCGAAGTGCAGATGTTCCCCTAGCACATGGCCAGTGGACTCTTGCACAGCAGGGGGGTGGCAGGTCGGGCCTGTCACACACTGACGGTGGTGTGTTGGGGCCTTCCTGGCTGTCCACACAGGTGGAGTGTGCGGCTGTCTGTGGCTGTGCTGTGGAGAGGGATCTTGGAGCGGCAGCTGTGTGGCCTGGTGAGATGGGCCAGCACGTGGCCTGGCAGCGGGAGGTACACACCCTGCCGTGGTGGGGCTGGGAGCCACAGACTGTCTGATGAGTGACTGACCTGGCTCAGAATATTTGGGTTCATTGACTGGGTGCAGTGGCTCATGCCTATCATCCCTCTGGCTTGGGAGGCCAAGGATGGAGGATTGCTTGAGCCTAGGAATTGGAGGCTGCAGTGAGTTATGGTGACGCCACTATACTCCAGCCTGAGTAATGGTAGGAGAGCCTGTCTCAAAGTGATAAAAAGAGGAATGGAGCTTCAAACCTGTATCACCTTATTTTTGAGGAAGGAAAAGTGTATGAGTGTATGTGGAGAAGGAGGGATGAGGGAGTTGATGGCTCCAAGGCACTCTGGCTAGCTCTTCATCCCTGTCACCTTGTGCCACTGTGGTCTCTGAGGCCCCTTCACATCTCGGACCATGTGCTCCATCTCTGTGACTCTCCTTAGCTGCTGCTCTAGCCTCTACTCTCCCTGGCCCGAGAGGGGGAGGGGCTCCCTAGCTGGCTGTGCTTGGAGAAGGACTGTCTGGAACAGTCACAGGTGAAAATCGTGAGCATTGGTTTTCAGAAATTAGAGCGGACTGGTCACTGCTGTGAGAGTTAGCAGAGGCCATGCACCCTGGGCCAGGTGTGGCACCGTCCCTGCTCCTCCTTTCCTGGGACCTGGTTTTGTTTTGTGTCTGTACTTTGTTTTGCTTCTGAATTTGCCCTCTGCGTGCACTGGCTTCGTACTTTCCTCTGAAATCTCTGGTTCCAGGTGGGACCCCACAGAAGTGGCCGGACAGCCTGACGTTGAGAATCTTGTTTTGACAATTGCCAAAATATCAAATGCAAAATAATCATGTGTATACTTTAAGCTCTTATTTCATTTTTATAATTTTGTTTTTTTGTTTTTTTTGTTTTACTTTTACAGTGAGTGTTGAAAAGATAGACCTGAAGGGATTATCACACACAAAAAATGACAGGAATGTTGAATGTTCCTTTGAGGTAAGATGCTAAGTTTTTTCCCTTTCTTATCTAACGGCTAGGAAGAAGGGCATTTGCCAGGAGTAGATTCTTTGTTTCTCTGAGCAGAGCCTGTGCCTTGTTGTGAAGCTGTGTGCAAGGGCCGTGTGAGGTAGGACGCCGGTAGTACCCTGGGGTGGGCTGTCCCCAGGATGGGGGCTGTGGGATGCCCTTCTTGAGCCTGTGTGGGGCCTCTGCCGGGAAGCACAGGTCTGTCTAGGTCTGCTAGTGTGGGAGGACATCAGGAGCATTCACCTTGGGGTTCGGGGACGGTGAGCCCTGCAAACTTTGAACACAGGGCCTGGAGTGCTGATTGCTGCAGAGATGAGCTGCTCTCTCTTTACTCATTCATAAAAGCTCCGTGGTCCACACCGCGGAAGTCCTCTGAACTGACAGGCCCAGATGCTAGTGGTCGGTCACCAAGGAAGTGAAGGTGATGAAAAGTGAGCCGCACTGTGTGTTAGGTTAGAGGCCTGTCTCAGCACTGGGTTAGCCACACAGAAGTTTGTTTCTGTAACTCCAAAGAACACAGGAGGCCCTGCCAGAGCCTTGTGGCTGCAGGCCTTCCTGGTTTCTGCCCTCAGTCTCCTGGTCCAAGGAGGTGGTGAGGGCTGTAGTCCTCACATGCTCATTCTAGGTAGCAGGATGCTGGGTAAAGAGGAGGAGAAAGGTTACTTCCATCTTTCTTTTAAGGGACATTCCTGAAAGCAACTCCACTTGTGTTGACCAAAATTCAGTTTCTTGGTCCTGTTTAACTTAGAGAAAGGCTGGGAAATGTGTTCTGGCTGCCGGTGTCCCCTCTTGTGTTAGGTTCTCCATGACCAAGTGCATGTTGAATCCTGCCTGATCATCCAAGACTGCTCCCAGCACATTGCAGAGACGTGTTGGGAGTAGAGACTTCTGGTTAACACCTAATATGTACGTTGTGCAGCTTACTGATTTATGAAACAGGGTAGCCACATCAAAATACATTAAACCCTTTTACTGATAAAAGGATAGCGTCATCAAGGGTACTGATGGGAGGCTCAGGGGGAAACTGAGCTGTGAGGGCCGTCGTCCTGCTGCAGTTTACCTTCCAGAGTGTGAGGACAGTGCTGGGCTCTGGAGGCTGGTATGGCCTTCGAGGGCAGCCTGAGGTCCTGTATGGTTCGCGAGGGCAGTCTAAAGTCCTGGTGTGTGGAGGCCATGCTGTACATGGGCTTTCCAGGGGCCGAACAGAAGCCACGTGGGCTCCCAGAATACTCTGGAGCCCAGTGGTGACCCCAGAAACCCTGGGCGCTCTGCTGTCTCCCTCCCTCCGTGCTTCCTACCGCACCTCCATGGATCCCCTTGGAAATATCCTTGGTTCCAGCAGGGCCTGGACTGCCGAGGGGGCTGTGCAGGGGGCTGTTGGGAGGAGCCCCTCGTGGTCATGGGCCCTGATTCATCCCCAGTCCTTGTCCATTTATTGGCTGTGAGGACTTTAAGGCCCTGAGGCGTGGGGTGTGGGGCCTCAGACTAGGTGGGGCTGCCTGTGGCTTCTCTATGAAGAAATGAGCTTTGGCAAAATGCATACTTAGTCTCTGTGGCCTCTCATGGAAGAAAGAGCTCTGATGGGCCAGGGAGGGAGCCACCTGCCGCGGGCTGAACACCGTACCCTGAATGTTCTGGAAGCATAAGGAACAACCCGAGGGAGCCTGGAGCCACAGCCTTGGAGGCCGAGTCTGCTGCTTGTGTGCAGGGTGCCCCTCGTCTGACTGGACCTTCAGCTTAGGATGTTCTCCATTCCAGATGGTTCAGGACTCAAAGAGCATCACTTACTGGGAAGGTACTTTCTTAATGTGATAACTGAAAGTGTCTGGTTTGGGGGACCGAGGATCCCTCACTGCCCAGCAGACCAGCTGATTAGAGGTCCCACTTTTTGCACCCTCGGGAATTCACAGCCCAAGTGTTGGATGGATACTGATTCTCCGTCCAAGGCGCGGAGTAATTATTGACATTCTGTAAATCTGCCCTTTTAGTTACCACTTTGTTCATGTGCACAGCTTCAGCTGTGGACTCACTTTGGTCATAGCTGGTGAGCTGCAGGCAGGGTAGCGGTGGTGCTACTTAGGGACTTTGAGCTCAGGTCCCTGTCATGTGGGAAAGTGGGATCCTCTTGGCTGAGCTGCTCCTGGCATTTCCCTGCAATGGTTCCCAGCCCGCAGCTGGCAGAAACCAGCTTGGGGTGAGCGAGCCACACCAGCAGGAGAAGGTGGGTCTTTAACCCCCACCCTCCAAAAAGAAGCCTAGTGGAATTTTCTATTTTAGAAATCAATAAGTTGATTCTGAAAGTCATATGGAAAGAATTAGAGTAATTAAAACAATTCTTAAAAGAAGGAAAAAGTTGGAGGACTTGCATGCCTTGATTTCAAGGGTTGTGGGCAACCCTGCGTTGCCGGCACAGATTCTGGGACAGAAGAGAGACTTACTGCAAACAGTCAGTGGACTTCTGAAGGAGGTATGGAGGCAGCTGGACAGTTGAGTGGAGGAAGGATGGCTTTTCAGCAAGAAGTCTGGAACCAACATCCATGTACACAGAAATTAACTCAAAATTGATTACAGACCTAAATGTAAAACTAAAATCCACATACTTTCCAGGAGAAATTGTAGGAGAAAACTTTGTGACTTAAACTAGGTAATGATCTCTTAGATACAGTGCCCCCGAAATGACAAAATTGATAAATTAGACTTCATCAAAATGTCAAACTTGGACCTGCCACCTCCAGCATATGGGACTGGCACCCTACTCCTTTGAGCCACAGGCGCCACCAAAATGTCAAACTTGGGCTCGGCACCCATAGCACAGCAGTTATGGTGCTGGCTACATGCACTGAGTCTGGAGGGTTTGAACACACCTGGACCTGCTAAAACAACAACGCCAGGCTCAGTGCCTATAGCTCAGCGGCTAGGATGCCAGCCACATACACTGGAGCTGGTGGATTCAAACCCAGCCCCGGCCTGCCAAACAACAATGACAGCTACAACCAAAAAATAGCTGGGCATTGTGGTGGGCGCCTGAAGTCCCAACTACTTGGGCGGCTGAGGCAAGAGAATCACTTAAGCTCAAGAGTTTGAGGTTGCTGTGAGCTGTAACTCCACAGTACTCTATTGGGGGTGACATAGTGAGACTCTGTCTCAAAAAAAAAAAAAAAATTGCCCAACTTGCTCTTTGAGAGATATTGTGAAGAAAAAGAAAGATAAGCCATGGATTAGGAGAAAACAGTAACAAGTCACTTGTCTGATGAAGGCTCTTCAGACTGCATGGTAAGCAAACAACTCAGAAAAACATGGGTGAAAGATCAGAACAATTCACCAAGGAAGGTGTGTGGCATGAGCAGATGTGAAAGGATGTCCAGGAATGTGTCAGTCAGCACCGCTGTCAGGACAGCTCAGGTGGAAAAGACCCCACACTGCCTGCTGGCGGCACGGCAGAATAGCTGGCATCTCGTTTATTACTGGGAATGAGAAATGCCACAGTGACTCTGGAAAACAGTGGCCGTTTCTTAAAAAGTCAGCCCTACAGTGTGACCTGTCAGCACCAGGCCTCTGTCTTACCCAGGGAGATCACCAGTGTTGGAGCGATGCACATGTGAATGTTCAGAGCAGCTTGTGCGTTGATGCCACGGGCCTGTTCACAGGAGGGTGGGTGCGCACACTGGGGTTGCGGCCAGCTCCAGAGTGCTGTGTGCCGTGTAGGTAACCGCGGATGTGTTCAGCAGTGTAGATGGAAGGACTCTGCACTGTGTATATCCACCACGAGTGTTCACACGGCATCCTGAGAAAGGCTGACTCAGATGCAGGAACAGAAAGCCAGTGCTTTCCTGAGAGCTGGAGGAAGCTTCCGGGGTGTCACAAATGTTGAAACATCAAATTATATACTGTACATGCTTTGCTGTTGTTTAAAATTTATTAAACCTCTTTTTTAAAAAAATTATTTGAGGATTCAAATTTTATTTTTGTCCAAAGAACCCTAATGAAAATTAAATTTTCCTTAAAGAAGTTGTCTTTCATAAATGGAAATAAATAGCTATTTTATAGCTGGGCGTTGTGACAGGCGCCTGTAGTCCCAGCTACTCAGGAGGCTGAGGCAAGAGAATTGCCTAAGCCCAGGAGTTGGAGGTTGCTGGGAGCTGTGTGACGCCACAGCACTCTACCAAGGGCAATAAAGTGAGACTCTGTCTCTACCAAAAAAAAAAAAAAATAGCTATTTTACTATGCCATACTTTGGTGAGGGATGGGTCTGTAGCTAATAGTGTGCAAAGATGCACAGAAACTTTTTTTTTCCTGCGGGCTTTCACTTATTCAGGGAGAAATAAATAACTGTTCCCTAATTCTCTGCGCCTTGTTTCTCTCTAGTTTAAACCTGTGCGTGTCCTTGTTGTCCAGGGTACAAGTGAGAGGTCACAGCTGTGTAGGAGGCACTGTGGAATGATGGAGGCAGATTCTGGTTTTGAGGTGTCCAAGTTACTCAAGTCTGCTACAAATAGGAGTTGAGTTTCCGGCTCTTTTCCGTGGAGTGGGTTTTGATTTTTCTGAAATTGTAATTACTGGCTGCTAGTTACTGAGGAAATCACATCAGTATGCAGGAAGCAACGGCAGCATCTTTGGAATATAAAATTAGTCTTTAACTATGTACATGTGAAAATGTCTACATTTACTAGCTTTTCCAAATTTACTGTAAAGGAATGGAAATAACTAGAACTTTTAAGTTTTCTTATGATGATGAATCAGGAGGAAAAAAACATCGAAAGACTCAGCAACCCTTTGAAATACCTATGACGGATGGTAGAGTTGTATTGACTTAAAAAGAATTACAAAACAATAACAATAAAAACAACTCTTTTTAAAAATCATTCTTCCTTAAAATCACCCAGATATTATATTTATTTTAGTGTCATAGGATGAGTCTTGGCAACTTTTTTTTTTTTTTTTGAGACAGAGTCACGGTTTGTTGTCCCCAGTAGAGTGCCGTGGCGTCACACAGCTCACAGCAACCTCCAACTCCTGGGCTTAGACGATTCTCTTGCCTCAGCCTCGCGAGTAGCTGGGACCACAGGCGCCCACCACAGTGCCCGGCTATTTTGTTTTGTTTTGTTTGTTTGTTTAACAGGCCCACGTGGGGTTCAAACCCACCAGTTCCAGAGCATGTGGCTGGCACCCTAACCACTGAGCTATGGGTGCTCCCCCTTGGCAACTTTTAAAAATTGAATTTGGTTTTTGTTTGTTGGTTTTTGTTTTGGACCAGCTGGTAAGAAATCAAGTTTTTGTTTTCATCAGATGTGTGTGCGTAGTTCAGAGTCCAGCGAGTCTGCAGGACTTGTCTGGCCCTTGCCTCTGAGCTCGGGTGACGGTACCCGTGGCCCTTGGTGGGAGTGGTGGAGCCCTGTACCCTGGGCACTCTTCCTTTCTTGCCCAACACTGTATTTCTGCAAGTTGCCTTTCTCTTGCCCCTGACTGGCAAGGACTTTGCGCTCTGGTTGTTCAGACATGTTGGTGAGCTCCTGGGCCCTTCTGCTCCTTAGTAAGAATCTTTCATCCTGTCAGCTGAGCTCTCACTGCTGCTCTCTTGGTTTTCACTGCACAGAACTCTTATGCTCTCATGGTTCTTTTTTCATAGCAGCCTGTTCTTGGATGTACCTTCTTCTCTCTTTTTTATTTTTTAGAGACAGAGTCTCACTTTGTCACCCTGGGTAGAGTGCCCGGGAGTCACAGCTCACAGCAACCTCCAACTCCTGGGCTTAGGCAATTCTCCTGCCTCAGCCTCCCAAGTAGCTGGGACTACAGGTGCCCGCCACAACGCCCGGCTATTTTTTGTTGCAGTTTGGCCAGGGCCAGGTTTGAACCCTCCACCCTCAGTATATGGGGCTGGCACCCTACTCACTGAGCCACAGGCGCCACCTGTACTTTCTTCTCTTAATCAGAGTATTAATGATGATTTCTAGTTTTCTTAGAGAGCCTGTGCTTCCTCCAGGCTGCTTTTTTCTGCTTGATGGCTCTGCCTGTCCCCTTAGGAGTGTGGCCAGGGCTTCCCCAGGGACATTTAGCTCTTTTCTTGTGTAGAAGGAAGCTTGTGGCTCCCGTGGGGCTGCTGTATAGAAAAATGCAGGCCTTGAGAGCAGAGTCAGAAGATTCACAGTAGTCAGTGTCTGCCTGGGAAGGGGCCTGGAAGCATGTGTGAGCTGTGCATGTTTTGCATTTAGATTGTGATTTGGTTATTAAAATATGTCCAGAGAAGGCTACGGAATTCTAACGGTCACAGGAAAATGCTGCGCTATGATCTGATACCCAACGATTCTCCTTGGTGACATGTAGAATAAGGAAGCAGCTGAGCTGGTGCCCCCCCTGGAGTAGTTGGACACGAGTCTCTGTATCTGGTCAGGCTGGTGTGGCGAGAGACTTCCAGGGGGCTTGTCACTCTTCATGCTCTTTGGGTGATGTGGCCCCGTGTGGTCTGGCTCCCAGACGTCACGGTGGCCTGTGTGTTCACTTTCTTTCTGGTCACACCCCCCCCAAGTCAGCTCCGTCTGTGAGTGAATCAGAGCTGGCAGATGAGGATGGCTGTGCATGCCTGAAGTACATAATTGTTGAAGAGGAGGTCGTCTCTGAGGCCGCTTTGCTGTGCTGAATCCCCTGCTCTGCTGGGTGAGGATGTGTCCATGAAGGAAGGAAAAGGAAAATCCATCCACCCTAGAAACAAACCTGCGATTTATAAGGACGCATGTTTCCTACGACATGTTTTACTTCAAAAAATGCAAGTTGGGGCTCAGCACCTGTGGCTCAAGCAGCTAAGGTGCCAGCCACATACACCTGAGATGGCGGGTTCGAATCCAGCCCGGGCCCGGCAAACAACAATGATGGCTGCAACCAAAAAAATAACCAGGCATTGTGGTGGGCGCCTGTAGTCGCAACTACTTGGGAGGTGGAGGCAGGAGAATCGCTTAAGCCCAGGAGTTGGAGGTTGCTGTGAGCTGTGATGCCACAGCACTCTACCCAGGGTTATAGATTGTGGCTGTATCAAAAAAAAAAAAAAAAAAAAAGCAAGTTGGCAACAGTGCCCCTGCCTAGTATGTTCCATGGGCAGCAGACTCAGAGAGAGCCCTCCAGGCTTCCTGGTGCTGTGGCTTCAGGATTTCAGAATAGGAAGCCGGGATGTTCCCCCTCCAGGTGTGGGAGGGCCCGGCGGTGACACCAGGCTGGAGAACGCCAGGTGTGTCTGTTGGTGAGTTCCGCAGGCGCTGGGAGTTCAGAGTGAAGAAGCCTTGTGCCTCGGTTGCCTTGGTTCTGTGAGGGTCTGACGAGCAGCCCCCTCTGGACCTGCTCCATGGTGTGCAGAAGCAGAGGGACTCGGTTGGAGGGTGGGACAGGTGGGAGTAGAGGCAGCTTTAACATCTCCAGTGTCTGTTTGGTCCAAATCAGTGTAAACATAAAATTTTCTTTTTGCGTAATAAAGTACTTTTGATCATCTTGAAGTCCTCCAGTGACCTCTAGATTTGTGTACACAGGGTGTGTTAGGTGTGATCCCTTCCTGCTCTGGCTCCATCTCCCTCTAAGGCCTTGCTGCGCCCCCTGCACACACACATGCGGCTCCTCCCTGGCTGGGTGGAGTCAGCAGCTTTGAGGACAGAAGAAAGCACAAGGACAAGCCCCTTCCCTGGCAGCCAGTCCCCGTGGGGAGACAGACTCAGGGGCGGCAGCAGTGAGGCCACCCCTGTGTTGCCTGCCGGCACCAAACTGGGGCACACCAGGTGTCGTGGACCACCTGGGCTTCTTCCTACCTGACCCCTCCTCTCAGGGGAGACAGTCTCTCCTGTCCTGCTGTTGTGGACTTACTCGTGTGCTGCCCCGTGGTTCCGCCACGTCCCGAGAGTGAGACTGGGCCTTGTCGTCCTCAGGTCTGCAGCACCTGCAGATGTGCACGCATCCGAAGTCGTGTAGACACCTAAGAAGAGGCTCTCTTGAAGAAGATGAATGCTGGCATTTACAAGCAATTTTTTTTTAAATTTATAAAGAAAAGGGGGTGGCGCCTGTGGCTCAGTGGGTAGGGCGCCGGCCCCATATACTGAGGGTAGTGGGTCTAAGCCAGGTCCCGGCCAAACTGCAACAAAAAAATAGCTGGGTGTTGTGGCGGACACCTGTAGTCCCAGCTACTCGGGAGGCTGAGGCGAGAGAATTAGCCTCCAGAATTAGCTGGAGGTTACTGTGAGCTGTGACACTATGGCACTCTACTGAGGATGACAAAGTTGAGACTCTGTCTCTTTAAAAAAAAACAACAAAAGGGTCGCATCCTATAGCTTGGTGGTTAGGGCGCTGGCCACATACACCAGGGCTGGTGGGTTCGAACCTGGCCTGGGCCTGCTAAACAGTGACAACTATAACAAAAAAATAGCTGGGCATTATGGCGGGCACCTGTGGTCCCAGCTACTTGGCAGACTGAGGCAAGGGGATCACTTGAGCCCAAGAGTTTGAGGTTGCTGTGAGCTCTGACGCTACAGCACTCTACCGAGGGCGACATACTGAAACTCTGTTTCGAAAAAAAAAATTTATGAAGAAAAGAAATTTATCTCTTAAAATTACAGAAGCTGATGAGGCCATTGTTGAAGGGCCACATCTAGTGAGAGCCTTCTTGCTGGTAGAGACTCCCTGCAGCATCCTGAGCCCCTCAGGCCGTCAGAATAATTCGTAATTGTCAGAAATTTTACTTAGAAGTGTAAGCTTTAGATTCCATACTTGAGGACATTGGTGATGTTCGAGGAGCCAGGCTTCACTGGGCTTGCGTTATAGGGCTGTTCTCCGTGACAAGGCATGTGCACGGGGACACAGGACACTAGGGCTCGGCGTGCTCGCTGTGCCTGTGCCAGTACACATGTGCTGTGAACTCAGTCTGTGCTGTTTGTTCTGAAGGTTTGTTTGTTTGTTTTTAAGGTCTTGTGGTCTGATTCTTCAGTAACATCCATAACCAAATCTTCTTCTGAAGTGACTGAATTTATTTCCAAGGTAAGGTGACTAAGGCCTCATATAAAATTAAAAGACCCACATCCCCAGTAGTGGTCACACTGCTCCTTCACAGCACAGCCAGTGCAGCCCCGGGCCCCTTCTGAGAGAGCACGTGGCCATGCACGGGAGACACGAGCCCGCTCCAGTGGGTCAGCCTGAGATGAGGCAGACAGACAGCTGTGCCGGCCACAAGTGACCAATGCCACTTCTGTTTATTTTGTCACTCTTCAGCCCCTCCCCAGGTTTCCTTGGCAAGACTGAGAGAGGGGTGCCCTTGGGTGGCTGAATGGGCAGAGACTTCACCTCATTCCACCATCATCATTCAGCAGATCCCATTTGAATGAACAGTTCCTTTACTAAATACATAGTTCTCTACATATGTGTGTGTACACTCACATCTCTACACACCCCTACACATGGCCGTGCACATGTCCCTACACATGGCCATGTACACATACATCTCTACATTTGGCCATGTACACATCTCTGCGTATGTGCCTACCTGTTTTTAAGCTTGCTAGCCTATGCTATAGCAGTGAGCCACTGCCTAAGCCAATCACACACCTGAATCGTTGCCTTGGTTGATATGTTTAAGTGGCCCCAGAGCGAGTCTCACGTTCTCCTTTTGAAATCAAGGACATGCAGGGGACAGGCCCTGTCTTTACAGCTTAGACAGAAGATGTTTGATGATGCTAACTGTTCTGGCCTGCTAGGCCTTGGACACCACGTGCGTGCTGTGGGTTCCTGATGCCCCTGGCAATTTACTTTTTTCTCCATAAACGTTTAGACCACTAAACTTCCTCTCTTCTGTGTGACGCACCAGCCAGCTAGAGCTTTGACATTGCCTGGGTCGTCGTCTGGGTGACCCCACCACCAATGTTTACACTGCTTGGTGTTCTGTGACGTTCTTCGGTGCCTGGTTTGTTGTCTTGCATTAATTTTGGAAGATTCTTGTCTGTTACCTCTTCACATGTTTTTTCTGCCCGCTTCTTTCAAGACTCTGGTTTGTGTTCTTAGGCCTCTGGTGCCGTCGACAGCTCTTCAGTGCCTTCTTGTTTTTCTCTTTTTACTCTGTGCTTTTCAATGCCTATGATTTCTGTTGTCCTGTCTGCACGTCGGCTAATGCTTTTCCCCTCAGCGCTGCCCGGCTGCTGACAAGCCTGGAGGCTGTGCTGAAACCTGGTGTCCGGCACCAGGATTTTACTGACTGATTTTACCCTGGTTTCCCACTGGCCGTGTCTCCCACTAGCGTCTCCTTGTCTTCGTGTGTGTTTTCATCTTTCTAACTCGATCCTTTAATGCGTTAATCGCTGTTGTTTTTAAAAGTGGCTGTCTGATAGTTCCAGCATCTGGACCATTTCTGAGTCTGGTTCTAATGATTGCTTTGTCCCTGGACAATAGTTTTACCCCCTTTACTTTTTTGTGTGCCCTGCAGATTTTGTATTTTTTATTTATTTTATTGATTTTTATGTCCTGCAGATTTTGATTGAATGTTAGAAGTTATACCTGGAAGACTATAACCCTCCAGTGCTTGTGCCTGGAAAGGGTGTGCCTCTTCCCCAGGCTCTCAGCAGGACCCTCGAGTCAGTCTGGGCGGCTGAGCTGCTCAGGGTTGTGGGGTTACCCTGGTTCCCTCAGGCGCCTCCAGGGAAGGGGGCTGCTGGCTGAGCCCAGAGGGCATTCTCAGGGGTCTTGCTGATTCCAAGCTTCCAGCAGTCCTGCCTGCCTATGGCACAGAGGGGTCTCTCTACTCTTTCCACCCCTTCCTGGAGAACTTGGACTTGTGACAGAAACGGGGGTGTCCTCCACTCCCCCAGCCCAGCCTCCACCTGGGCAGGACCTTTGAGCCTGGGCCTTCCCCCAAGGTGGGGAAGTACTGCCTCTGTTTTACTCCCCAGAAACTGGAGACTTTTGTATAGGCTGTAGGACCAGAAGCAATTCTTATGCGTTGGATTCAGAGAGGTGTCCAGGAAAACATGCAGGGCTTTGCACCTGGTCCTCAGGGGCCACCATCATGTGGGCTCTCTCTGCTCTCCTCTTGGGGATGAGGGGGCCTCCTCCCTGTGTCCAGGGCTCCTGGCCTTTAGCAGTGTGGCCTACTCAAGCACACCTCTTCTGGCCCGCCAGTATGGTGACCACCTCGTCTTCATGCCACCAGCAAGACTGTTGACAGTCCTGTCTCCTTGGAGGGTGGGTCCTGTTGGAATGCAGTTCGTGTGGTGGCCTGGCTACACTCTGGCGGCTCCAAGGGGTTGAGAGCATGCAGATTATTGAACTGTTCTGGCGGTGTGGTGGGCACAGTGTGGCTTCCACATCCTCAGCACGCGTAGGACCCCGGAATAGCTACTAGAATGATATAAATTACGTCAGAGCCACAGTTGTCACTGTCAAATGCCTCCCCGAGGTTTTCTGAAATAGAGGAATTCTGCTTATATAAAGTGGCTTTGACACGTTTTCACTATTTCTTCTCTTTCAGTTGTCTCAGCTCCACCCTGAAGAGAATTTGGAGAAGCTCACTCCTTGCTTAGGGGGCCCAGATTCGTTTTATGTGGAGCGAAATCACGTGGGTCTGGAGTCGGGCCTGAGGTGAGGCTCTCCCTGGCCTGGGGGCTGTGCATACCAGGGCACCTGTGCTGCAGGCAGGGTGACGAGCCCCAGAGCTGACTGTCCTGGTTCCCTGGGCAGACTGTAGCCAGTGGGGTTTGGGTCTCTGCTTCGTGTTCAGGAATTTTCATCAGTTAATAGAGAATTTAAAAGATTTTGATAATCTAGGGATGGTTTTGAAGGTAATGGGAAAGGAATTTCAAAGAATATGGCATCCTGTCATGTAATTTTGAAAGTCTTTCATGATAATACTGAATTGAGACTGTTGCAGGATAAGACTAGTGCCTGATGAACATCCCTGAGAACCTTCAGTGTGGCGTCTGGGTGCGTGGTGCACACTGGGTCTGCAAATAAAGGGCAGGGATGGGGCACTGTGGAAGCCAGATGAACCATAAAAAGAGTTAGAATTAGTGAGGAGGGTGGCTGGGGCAGAAGGAAGGATTGCTTGAGGTCAGCCTGGGCAAAAGCAAAATCCCATCTCTTCTAAAAATAGAAAAACTAACCTAGTGTGGTGGCAGCCATCTGTAGGCCTAGCTACTTTGGAGGCTGAAGCAGGAGGATCCCTTGAGCCAAGGAGTTTGAGGTTGCTGTGGGCTGGGATGCAACATTGTACACTAGCTTAGGCAGCAAAGCAAAAGTCTGTCTCAAAAAGAAACCCGAAAGGAATCGGGTTAAAGCACAGCAGGGAGAATGTTAAGCTTCAGCACTTCTAATTTCTTTAATTTCTGATGTACTCTTCTCTTGATTGACAGTTGTATTTTCTCCCCAATGGCTTCAGCTAATGCCGTCTTAATGCCAACGAAAGTGTCTGCTTGCATTTCAGGTATTTGGCTTCATTACCTTCTCATGTATTAAAAAATGACCATGTTAAGAAGTTTTTCAGCACTTCATCTCCTACCCAACAGCTTCAAAGTCCAAGTGAGTTTATAAAATAGGATTAAATGAAAATAAAAATATCTTTATTGTCTCCAAATGCTTATAATATTTATTTTCAAATTTATAGGTCCTGGCAACCCTTCCCTGTCTAAAGTAGGTACCGTGATGGGCGTGCCTGGAAGGTAAGACATAGATACAGCCAGCACACTCCAGATAGACACTTTATAAAGCTTTATTTTTAGTTATGAAGAAATTATGTTCCTAGAGTTAAGTCATTTTCAAGTCCAGCCTTGGATAATACAGAGAGAGAGGAATTGGGTAGAGATAGGCCAATTTACGATTTCCCCAAAAAAGGGCTTTCTAAGTCCTGGCACTGGTTCCCAGGGACACTCACTGCAAATTCCCAGATGTAGAAAACCAGAATTTCTGAAAAGCCTCTCTTTCAGAAGCCCGGGTCTTCACATGCTTCACTGTGCTCCTGGGCAGCAGGACTGTGGTAGCACTCCAGTGAGAAACAGGTTTCCCGTCTGGACAGCTGACATTAAAATGGGCTGTCCTGTGATCATAGAGGTCTTCAAGGAAAGACGTGCTGCTGCCGTCACAGAGCAGATAGTTGTGTGTGGAGGGTGGCGAGGTCTTGGCAGGTGCGACTTTCATGCTTCCACGCCTGCTGTGTTATTTAGCTCTCAGTGAAGTGTGTTGGGTTTGCCGTGCGAGGTGGAGGGAGCAAGACAGAGCATGGGACTCTGCTGGTGCTCTCTGGGCTCAGTCTTCTAAAAGTAATTTGAATATTAGAGATTTAGTAGTTGGTTTTTATTTCTGCTGCATTAATATGTCCCATGATTGGGCAGTGCCTGTGGCTCAGTGAGTAGGGCACCAGCCCCATATGCCACGGGTGGCAGGTTTGAGCCCGGCCCCAGCCAAACTGCAACAACAAAATAGCCGGGCGTTGTGGCGGGTGCCTGTGGTCCCAGCTACTCAGGAGGCTGAGGCAAGAGAGTCACCTAGGCCCAGGAGCTGGAGGTTGCTGTGAGCTGTGATGCTACAGCACTCTATGGAGGGCAGCAAAGTGAGACTCTGTCTCTTTAAGAAATATACACACATATATCATCCTGTGATTTAGAAGTGAAAAACAGAAGAGTCCAGGCACGGTGGCTCACGCCTGTAATCCTAGCACTCTGGAAGGCTAAGATGGGTGGATTGCCTGAGCTCAGGAGTTCGAGACCAGCTGGAGCAAGAGCAAGACCCCATCTCTACTAAAAATAAAAAAACTAGCCAGGTGTCATGGTGGGTTGCAAACCCAGCTACTTGGGAAGCTGAGGCAGGAAGATCCCTTGAGCTCAGGACTCTGAGGTTGCTGTGAGCTAGGCTGAGGCCACAGTGATCTAACCTGGGTGACATAGCAAGATTCTAAAAAAAAAGTAACAGGAGAAACTAAGCAGCTTACCAGAGTCCTGGTGGTGACAGATATGTACACACATGGTGCTCACATTATGCCTGTGGGTGTGCACATCACACATGCACAGCTATGAACAGGCACTTGCAGAGATCACAGCTGGAGGAAGGAGGCTGTGATAGGAGGGGAAATGGGAGGGCAGAGCCCTGTGTGTCTGGAGCTCAGAGTGGCTGCGCTGGAGGCCTGCAGGCCTCTTGACAGGGCTGTGGTGGAGCCTGTGGTTTCAAAACCCACACTCTTTCTGTCCCGCCTGCCCCGTCCCACAGGCCTGTGTGTGGCGTGGCCGGCATCCCATCCTCGCAGAGTGGAGCCCAGCACCACGTGCAGCACCCTGCCGGCTCGGCCCCCACCTTGCCCCACTGCTCCCACACGGGTGGCGCGGGCTCGGCGCTGGCCTACCGGACCCAGATGGACACCTCGCCTGCCCTCCTAATGCCTTCCAGTCTGCAGGCCCCTCAGACCCAGGAGCAGAATGGAATCTTAGATTGGCTAAGGAAACTGCGTTTGCACAAGTACTACCCTGTCTTTAAGCAGCTCACTATGGAGAAGGTGTGTTGGTTTCTTAACAAGCCGTACAGAATTTGGCAGTTTTCTCAAATCATATTTCTTCTGACTCTCATTCGCGGAGGAACTGAGTTGAGTTTCAAAAAAACGGGAAGTCAGGGTGGACGTGGCATGTGGCTTGGTCATACAGGGGGTTGTGGACTTTTTTTTTTGTTTGTTTGTTTTTTATAGAGTCTCCCTCTATCGCCCTTGGTAGAGTGCCGTAGCATCACAGCTCACAGCAACCTGCAGCTCCTGGGCTCAGGCGATTCTCTTGCCTCAGCCGCCAAAGTAGCTGGGACCACAGGGGGCCACCACAGTGCCTGGCTAATTTTTGATGCAGTTCGGCCGGGGCCGGGTTGAACCTGCCACCCTCGGTATATGGGGCCAGCGCCCTACTCGCTGAGCCACAGGCACTGCCCAGATTGTGGACTTTGTGAAGGCACTGTGGCTGCAGCCAATGTGGGGACAGGACTTAACTGTAAACACACAGCTTTCCTAGACCCAACACTCTGTGCGATGAGGGACACAGAGCCCAGCTGGAGATAGGCACGGTGTGCTCCAGGCCACACTCCCTTCCTAAATGGCCTTTGCTATAGCTTATGTATATCCTGAGGCTCAGAATGCTAGGTCCACATGGACTCACAAACACTGTCCCACTCAAGTGGCACTGATGGTCTGGCCGGATTAAGGGTTGTGTCCAGAGGAATGGATGGATCTCACATTTCTCAAGCTGTCCTACTAAAAATCATTTTTTATAATAGAGAATTTTGATGAGAAACATTCTTTTCATTTAAAAAAAATTCTGAGGGGCGGCGCCTGTGGCTCATCAAGTAGGGCACTGGCCCCATATACCGAAGGTGGCAGGTTCAAACCCGGCTTCCGCCAAACTGCAAAACAGAAAAATAGCCATTCGTTGTGGTGGGTGCCTGTGGTCCCAGCTACTGGGAGGCTGAGGCAAGAGAATTGCCTAAGCCCAGGAGTTGGAGGTTGCTTCGAGCTGTGTGACGCCACGGCACTCTACCGAGGGCGATAAAGTGAGACTCTTTGTCTCTACTAAAAAATAAAAGAAAATTCTGAAATTTAAGTCTTGTTGTCACTAATAAAACTAATTAAACCTGCAGGAGGCATTTGAACTCTGAGCCCCTGCTGGTCAAAATGACTTAGTGGTTATTATCTATGTAAAAATTTGATTTATTAAAAAATCTGCTACTAAAAAAAAAAAAAAAAAATCTGCAACTGAACCTAGAAATCGAGCTTTTACTACATACTTCTGTTTAGGATTTATCTTAAAAAGAGATTTTATGGCTGGGTGCAGTGGCTCATGTAATCCCAGCACTTTGGGAGCCCAAGGCCAGAGGATCACTTGAGTCCAGGAGCTTAAGACTAGCCTGGACAGCATGACCCCCCTCATGTCTATGAAACATAAAACATTAGCTAATCATGGTATGCGCCTGTCTTCCTGGCTAGTGAGGAGGCTGAGGCAAGAGGATCACTTTAGCTTAGGAGTTTCAGGCCTGTATTTCCAGCTACTTGGGAGGTTGAGGCAAGAGAATTGGTTAAGCCCAAGAGTATGAGGTTGTTATAAGCTGTGATGCTACGGCACTCTACCAAGGGTGACATAGTGAGACTCTGTCTCTAAAAAGGATTTTATTAATCTTGATTAGAATCAGTTAAATTTTTTTTGTTCTAATGTATGAGTTGAAATAACTAAATACAGGATGATTTGAAGACTCGCGTATCATCCGTTTACTTGTACCCAGGCCTGCCTGTAGGTCAGTAGCCATTCAGTTTGGACAGCGTCCACTTTTCTGGATCACCTGCTACCTGACAAAGTTGCTGTCATCCCCCAAATAATGGTAATTTTGTGAAAAAAAGAGCCATCATAAGGATATTATCCCGTTTGCAGGGGATGCAGGTTCTGAAAGGATTGCTTTCTGAAGGGACATCCGGGGGGTGCTCTCATAAATTGCATCTGTATAGCTGTTGAAACTGTGACTTAAGAAGTTTTCTTAAGTCAACCCGCCCACACAGCATGTCTCTGCTTGGAACTGGTACAGAGTGGAGGGCAGGTGGGCTCCCTGAGCCAGTGGGGTAGCAGGCCTGCAGTGCCCCCAAGGGGGATGTGAGCCTCACAGTTGGAACAGTTGACACTGAATCATTTAGCAAGTGAATGGCTGAGTATTATACCCAAGTGTCTCAGGCCTAGTTCAGTTCATACATTCCAGCACAGAGTAAATGTCTTACATTCAAGCTGTGGTCTTTTCAGAGTCCTAATTACCTCTCAGTAACTTTGTGCTTTGTTTCTCCCATGAAAGTTTTTGAGCCTTACTGAAGAAGATCTAAATAAATTTGAGTCCCTCACCATGGGAGCAAAGAAAAAACTCAAGACTCAGCTGGAGCTGGAAAAGTAAGTATTGAGTGGTCTTTGGAGCCTGTATCTATTGCAGTTTCTCAGGTGTGGCACTAAGTGCTGAGTGTCCGTGACTGCATGACTTCTTATCCCTTACCTGATCCTTAAATATTCTTGTGACAAGAAAGGCCCTTTGTAGTGAATTTGACAAATTAGAATTATTTGTCACCCTTAAAATGATTTTGATGGGGACTCCCTTTGGGTGATTTAAACAACTTGAGACACAGTGCACACTGCTCTCTTCACAGGGAGAAGTCAGAGAGACGGTGTCTGAACCCCTCAGCCCCGACCCTGGTCAGCAGCAGTGGTGTGGCTCGTGTGCCCCCCACCAGCCACGTGGGCCCCGTGCAGGCCGGGCGGGGCAGCCACGCGACAGGTGGGGGCTGCTGTGCAGGTGGGGCTTACTACACGGTGCTGTCTGTTCTTTGTAATAATTAGACCTCAGATTGCATGGGTTTGCTATTTATATTTTTTAGTCTTTATGGTTATTTTCCTGTAATTTTTGTAGTCTCTGCTGTAGAAAAATAGATGGGATGGTGGGTTAGACGCTGGAGATCGGTCACTTGTCTGAAGTTGTTTGGGCAAAAGGTTTAGGTCTGGAAGCCACTGTGGTGAGGGAACAGGAGGTGAGCCAGGTGAGATGAGCTCCCTCTTCCAGGGGTTGGCGCCCAGAGGTCCTGTGTGGGGCAGTGCTGCCCACAGAGGTGGCCCGTTCCCAGGGGCTCCAGGCCCCACTGATGTGCCCTTCTATCTGCCACCCGTTTTTCCTTCCTTCTCCCTCTCCTCAGAGTAGAGAGGGGACATGGCGATAGTGGCACTTTCCTCCCACCAGGCGGGCTGGGTCTTTCCTTAGATAATTAAAACTGTGGGGGTGGTGGGGAAGAGAGCCTGCTGGTGTGCGTGCTTTGGAGGGGTGGCACCTTGTTCTGGAAGCGTTTGTGTTCTCCTCACTGCTGGGGTTGGGTAGCGCCCTGACCAAGGGTCGCAGTGCCCATTTGAGTCTGTTCCCTAACTTCTCGTCTGCCCCCGGGCGGGGGAGTGGGGGGCGTCTGAGCGTGGGGGGCACCACCAACGGCCCCTGCCCGCCCCTTCTCCTCAGAGCTGCGGGTGGAAGTCGAGCCGGCCTCGCACCAGCTGCCCCGGGAAGGCAGCTCCTCCGAGTACTCGAGCTCCTCGTCCAGCCCGATGGGCGTGCAGGCCCGCGAGGAGAGCTCCGACAGCGCGGAGGAGAGCGACAGACGTAAGGGCGCCCGCGCGGGCGGGGCGGGCGGCCAGGGTGACGCGCGCTCAGCTCTGTTTCGTCTCCAGGTGTGGAGCTTCACTTGGAGGGCCCCGACAAGGAGAAGCCGGTGATGCTGCTCAGTCACTTCACCTCCACTTCCGCCAGACCCACGGCCCAGGTCCTCCCCGTGCAGAACGAGGCCAGCTCGGCGCCCTCGGGCCACCACGCGGTGCCCCCGCAGATGCTGGGCGCAGCCCCGCACGTGGCGCCCCTGCGCATGCTGAGCTCCGTGCACAAGCCGGACAGAGGCAGCTCGGACGTGAAGCTGCTGCCGGCCTCCGTGCACTCGCTCTTGTCTCTGGAGGAGAGGAGCAAAGGGTCCGGACCCAGGGGCAGCGTGAAGGTGGACAAGGGCTTCGGCGGCGCCCTGGTGGACGCGCTGCCGCCGCCCTCGCCCCATCAGCCCGTGCAGGTTCTCTCGGGGCTCTCAGAGAGCAGTTCCATGTCACCCGCGGTCTCCTTTGGTCCGCGGGCCAAAGTCGTGCACGCGTCCACGCTGGACAGGGTGCTGAAGACCTCGCAGCAGCCGGCCCTGGTGGTGGAGACCAGCACGGCCGCGCCAGGGACGCCGAGCTCAGTCCTGCACGCGGCCCGGCCGCCCCTCAAACTGCTGCTGTCGCCGTCCGTTCCTGCCGACTCTGCCATTTCTGGGCAAACGTCCTGTCCCAACAACGTGCAGATAAGCGTGCCCCCTGCAATAATCAACCCCCGGACAGCTCTGTACACAGCCAACACCAAAGTTGCCTTTTCTGCTGTAAGCAGCATGCCCGTGGGCCCGCTGCAGGGCGGCTTCTGCGCCAGCAGCAGCAGCGCCTCCCCCAGCAGCCTGCCTGCCACGTCCTTCGCGAACATGGCCCCCCTGCCCAGCTGCCCAGCCCCCAGCTCCAGCCCCGCACTGTCCTCCGTCCCGGAAAGCAGTTTCTACAGCAGCAGCGGCGCCTCCACAGGAAACATCCCCGCCTCGAACCCGAGTCACCACCACCACCACCACCATCAGCAGCCCGTGCCGCCCCCGCAGCCCGCGCCGCCCCCGCCGGGCTGTGTCGTGTGCACGTCGTGCGGCTGCAGCGGCAGCTGTGGCTCCAGCGGCCTGACCGTCAGCTACGCCAGCTACTTCCAGCACCCGTTCTCGGGCCCGTCCGTGTTCCCCTTCCCTTTCCTGCCCTTCAGCCCCGTGTGCGGCAGCGGCTACGTGGGCGCCCAGCAGTACGGCGGCGGGTCCACCTTCCCAGTGGTGCATGCGCCCTACAGTGGCAGCGGGACCCCCGAGCCCGTGCTGGGCGGGCAGTCCACGTTCCCGGTGCCGCCCATGCAGAACTTCATGGCGGGGACAGCGGGGGTCTACCAAGCCCAAGGACTGGTGGGGAGTAGCAATGGTTCCAGTCACAAAAAGAGTGGGAATCTGTCTTGTTACAACTGCGGGGCCACCGGGCACCGTGCGCAGGACTGCAAGCAGCCGTCCATGGACTTCAACCGGCAAGGTAATGGCGTGCGGTGGCCCGGCCTCACAGGCTCCGCGCAGGGGAAACACACAAATGCTTGGTTTTTATGAAAATAATAGTAAATTATTTTCTTTTTAAAGCAATTAATTTTTCAAATGCTCTTTGAAACAGCATGGGAAACTTAAAGATAAGCTGTGAAGTCCCCCAAAGGGTTACTGTGGTTGTAAGACTTTGTGATTTGAGACCACTCCTCATTCTAGAAGGTGACTGACCAGTATGGGCAGAGCCCAGAGAGGCTTGTGCCCACAGGAGCAGGTGTGAGGGGTGTGGTGCCAGCCCGGCCCGGGGTGAGAGCACAGGCTGTGGGGTCAGTCCAGGGCCTGGGTGGCCCTCTGGCCCGGTGCTGCCCGCCAGTGTGTGCACGCATGCCACTACTCTGTCCTTTCCTTCCTGTCCTTTTGAATTCCCTTCCACTCTTTTTTTGTCTTCTACTGGCCATACTCAAGTATGTATCTGCTGTACTTAACTACAATAGGTTTATGCTTGCTGTTTGTTCTGGAAAGATTAAAGTGGGGATTGAGAAAGCTCGTCCCGACTCTGTGACTCCCTGTGCAGCCTTGAAAAGTTGCTGGGATCCTTGTAGAACTCCCGTAACTTGTGAGGGCCGAGGCAGATGTGTGCTGCCCAGGCCTGCCTGCCTGTGCACCATCTCTCTCGGACTCAGTGGGTCTCACTGCAGGATGGGGTGGTGAGCCTCAGAGAGGGGTGGCAGCCTGAGGCACACAGTGCTAGCCAGGCTTTGCCTGCCCTCACCCAGTGGGCGTGTGTCAGACCAGACCCCAGAGAAGAACCCCTAAAGAATAAAGAAGTGGTTTGGTGACTTTTCTATTGAGACGTTTCATTCCAGGTCTGATTTTATAAACTTACTAACGTCCAGTGGGTGGAGGGAGGTGGGAATGGTCAGACCAGATATCTGGGCTAGGTTTCCATTGTCAGAGTCTTGACCAGTGACTCTGGAAATGACGGGACAGATTGGTGGTTTGTGGTGATTCTACAGTGATGCAAATTTGACTTCTTTTTCCCTCCTCTCTCTAGGTACTTTTAGGTTGAAATATGCCCCTCCAGCAGAAAGTCTGGACTCCACAGATTGATATTTTTCTCTGGCAACAGAACATTATTAAGCCATGGAGACATAAGGAAAATTAAACACAAAACTGAGAAGTCTAGTTGCTGTTGAGCTTAACATTTTTAATCCAAAGGTGCTTTACTTTACTAGACTGGATAGGAAATCTAGCATAGATGTACATCAAACTCGATTTTATTGCCAAAATCCTAGATTGGAGCTTGATGTCAGGACTTGCCTAGTGGGTATCTCCATGGTGGTGGAGTTGGCCATCTGCACTTTCGGTTGCAATGCGGAGAGACCTCCCGTCTCCGGAAGAGCATTGCCATCGCTGGTCCTTCTAGGCTCACATGTAATTCCAGGGCAGCTACGCGTGATCTGAATCGAGACCTGGAGGTCGGAGTTCTCCAAGTGGAGTTCCACCCGTCGGACTCTTGACACCCCTGGGTTAGGGATATCGTCGACTTTGTTTTGTTTCGTTTTTTTCCTAAAGTGATTAGGCACTAATCTCTGGGATTTTTAAGGATTGCACTACAGAAGAATGTAACCTGATGCAAATCTGCAGTTCTGGGAGACAAACTCCTCTGAGACCAGTCAGTGCAAGAGACTCAGATAACCACATAGAGTCGGCACCAGCAGGCTCCTCAACTTAACACACAACAGAGATTTTAGTATTTTCCCTCCTGCAAACACTTAACAGCAGTTCCAGGTTTTTAATTTTTTTCTGCAAATAAATTAAAACTACATTATTAAATAGAAATAGTTTACTCGCAACAACTTACTTTCCAAGGGTCCAACTTACTTCCCAGAGAATCCATAGTCGTCAAAGCTTTGAGAACACCTCCCTTCCCAGCCGCCCAGCGTGTTTCAGCCGATATCTTCCACTAAGAGCGAACTCTTGCAGGGACAGGGTGACAGCGCGGCTGTGCGACTTGGCTGTGCGGGATGCTGCACATCCTCGGCAGAGTTTGCAAGTTGCTTTTTATCACATGAGCTCCCCAGGAACCCCCAGCCCCAAGGCTTACTGCTATCGGATTCACACCTGAGACAGACATTTCAGCAGTGACATGGTCCTATCATTTATGAGCAAAAGATGGGGAATTTCCTCCTGTCAACTTCTTTTGTATTAAGCTGTGTATTGATAGTTAATTCCGTTAAAAATTACCTGGAAATCTTCAATAGAAGTGGTGGGACTCTGGAAGAGACCACACACAGGAGACAGAGCCCTGAGATCTGTACAAGTCTGGTTTTTGTAAGTTAGTAAATAAGTCTTCACTATCTCTCTAAATTTCAGCCCACTGAAACAAAAACATTTTCATCTGAAATTTAGGGACTTAAATCTTCAAGGTTAAAGGGAATTCTCCACAAAAGTAATACTTAAAATGCTAAAGCCTTCAATATTAAAATATCGATTGGTAAGGTCTTGCCAGGAACTTTCCAGTTAAATATTTACGTTAAAAATAATTACAATATTCAGAACGTTCTTAAAATGGGACAGTCAGCTTCATGGGGCATTGGTATCAATCGAAAGAATACCCTAGAACTGCGGTTCTCAACCCGTGGGTTGCGACCCACAGGAACTGTATTAAAGGGGCCACGGCATTGGGAAGGTTGAGAACCACTGCCCTAGACTATGAGGCATCCTGATGGGAGGCTTCAGACTTGGAGGTCTGGTTCTTGACGTAAAGGAAACAAAATTGGAAAGCTAACATTTTATTATGGAAGGCTTTTTAGTTTTAGTTTTATTTCAGTTAAGTTTTATTTCTATGCATTGCAGAATTGACAGACCTCTGTGTTCTCTCTGTTCCTGGTATCCAGTGTTATGGCTTAGAGGTAACGGTGGGTGATGCACACTACAATAGCCGTTTGGGGAATGTTACGTTGATCTCTTAAATTATAAACACTACAAAACGTCAAAATACTGAGAACTGACACAACTTTGCCTTAAAGAAAACTAGACTGGACCTTGTCATATTGTGTTGAAGGAAGACTTGAGTGTTCATTGATGTTTACGGTTTTAATACTTCTGACGGCCGTGATGGTGGCCTACATATGTGCTGAAAGCCAAACTTTTAAGCTTTTTGGTTTTTTTAAACAAAGAAATATTTTAAATAAATCCTATTTCAACACACTGAAATTGTTGAAAACTGTCTCGCAACAAGAAGAAAATCATTTAAAATTTTTGTTGTAGTGGTCAGTACAGGGGACTGAAAGTATCTGTTAGTTACCCTTATAACTATTTTGATTAATATTTGAGGTTAACCCGAAATACAACAAAAAGCTAAAGTAGAAATTTCAGTTTGAAGTATGACAGAATTGAGGTAAATGAGTTCTGACATTGGGTGACTGTGCTCCGGCCATCAGAGGTCTTTGGGAAATTTCCAGTTGTCTTGGAAGTGTGTGGAGTGTGATGTCTCCTGTAAGGCCATTCAGAGTCAAGAATTGCGAGACGTAAATGAGTTACACGGTACAAAAAGCTCAGCCGCCAGGCCACGAGACGTCTTCCTAAGGGAGCCACACACTTGGACTTGATTATTGCTAGCACTTCTCTGATGAATTCCTCTCCAAAAGCATCCGAGGTCAGTGAGCCTGAAGAGCAGTTTGCATTTTGTCAGAAGACTTTCTCATCAGTTAGAAAACACAGAACGCGCTGACCCTTTCAAGTACTTAAGTCATTTTTCTGCACTTGTGGTCTCAGTTTCAGACGCTTCAGCAACCAGCTGGCTGCGGCGCCCACCGCTCCTTTGCTCTTTGCAGTCTATCAGATAGTAAAGTTTCCTAACACTGTTGTTTATCTCCAAGAATGTGGAAAATGGAACTCAGAGATGGAGGGAAGATACAGTGTTGGGATAAAGCAACAATTTAATTTTTCATTTTATTTTTTAAACAAAACAGTCAATTTTCTACCCTCTTTTCTATTTTTTTCATAGTAATATTGACAGTTGGTAAGTGTTTAACATTAGAACTCCTAATTGCTCAAGAGCACTGAGGAGATGGGAGCTAGCACTTAAAATAAAAATAAAGACATTTTCTTGAACACACATATATGTGATTGGGTAATAAAAATAACCAGCATCATCTTCTCCAAAAAGATTCAGGAGTCGGCTTGTTAATAAGTAGTTAGTAGGTTCTGTGCTTGAGTTCAGTATTTAGAATCCTAGGTCGTCTATTCAGAAACCAGTATTGAGTTTGTGCTGCACTCGGCCCTGCAGCACACGGGCGGGGGGTGACTGTGCCTGAACGCCACCCCGCTGGCCTGCGGCTCACACCTGAGCACAGGCTGGACCAGACTCCACGTGCCCACTCTCCCGTGCTGCCTGTGGGCACTTGCTGGACGGGAACTGGGCAGCTGCCTTGACCCCTGTTGCTTCCCAGTATTGTTTTATGCCTCGCCTGCTTTCCATCCCGGTAACTGAGGTCTTCAAGGCTGTGAGGTGAGGGACCCTCTGCCCCGGACAAGGGTCCTGTGCAACCTTTCCAAAGTGCAGGTGACTCCCAAAGAACGAGTCAGGTGACATTTAAAGCCATGGGTTCTGAAGAGGGGGTCTGAATGGAAGTGAGCATCTTTAATCAATACTCGCAATATTCTAGAAAACCATATACTGTGCTGGTTGAGGCCAAAGGTCAGCACTGCTGCACTGTTCACCAAGGGAGGGGAGCAGTGACCTTAGTCCCGCTGCAGCCGCACGTGTGTCGTGACAGCCCTCGCACACGTGTGAGTTCTCATGTGCACAAAAAGTAAGGCTTTGGTACCGAATCTGAACCTGTGTACTCTAGAGTTTCACAGCTTCTATTGGACATGTTTTCTTTTTAGGAATGAAGGAAAATTTTCCCATTTTTGAGCCATTCTTTTGTCAATTCTACAAAATTGCATGTAACTTTATAAATATTTTTAAAAGATATAGTTTTGTAAATATTTAATATTCTGCTAATTTGATTTTGAATTGTAAATGTCAAGTATTCTGTTTTTGGGGTTTTTATGTTTTATTATACTTTGTTAAAAAGGAAAAATTGTACATTTTTAGAATGTTTTTATGAGTAAATTTAATGTACTGAAAATAAAAATTTAAAAAAAGGCTCAGTCACTGACTTTATTAGGTCTTTGTTTCAGAACACACAGCACATGTCTTTTCAATAATAATCCCGCCCCCAAACTAGGGGTTTAGCTCCTCTCTACTTCCCAGGTTTACGGAAGGAATAGCTGGTCTTAAATCCACCCACTTTTATTTTTTGGGGAGACAGAGCCTCCAGCTGTCGTCCTCAGTAGAGTGCCGTGGCATCACAGCTCACAGCAACTTCCAACTCTTGGGCTTAAGTGATTCTCCTGCCTCAGCCTCCCAAGTAGCTGGGACTACAGGCGCCCGCCACAACGCCCAGTTGTTTTTTTGTTGGAGTTGTTTAGCTGGCCTGGACCAGGCTTGAACCCACCACCCTAGGTGTATGTGGCCGGCACCCTTGCCTCAGATTTTCTATTTTTAGTAGAGATGGAGTCTTACTCTTGCCCCGGCTGGTCTCAAACACTTGAGCTCAAGTAATCCAGAATGCTGGGATTACAGGCGTGAGGCACTGTGCCTAGCCAAATCCATCCATTTTCTATCAAGTTTCCTACTTTTTTGAAAAAAAGTCCTTGTTAAGGACAAAGACAAAATTCTTGATTTGGGGTTAAAGCTGTTTTGTGTTTCCATAAAATTCAAAGTGGCACTATGCGATTGCAGGCGTCTTGGGGACCCCCCCTGCCCTGAGCGGGAGCAGGCCTACTGCAGAGGGGGTGACATGGCTGCTGCCCTGGAGCCAACCGTTAACTATGAGGTACAGGACCACACACAGGAGGTCTGTCTGGATTTAGGGTAGTGAGGACGTGTGTGTGTGCGCGCTCTGGCGATGCCAGGTAAGTGTCCTGGGGAGACAGCACTGCTGGCGGCGCTGTCTTGAGGGAGTTCTGGAGATGGGGTGGGGGACACATGAGCTGCACTTAGCACTGACTCGGGAGCACAGCATTTCCTCCACTCACGCCCTTGTGTTTGCAGTTCTACAAATGCTCAGGTGCCTCCTGAAGTTTGGGTTTGGCCCAGTCTCCTGGGTGGAGCACTGACATGGACTCGTGCGGCTGTGGCTCATGTCCGTGGCACCCGGAGCCCTCCCAGTACTCCGTGGGTGTCCTAGGGGATCCTCACTTTGCAGCATGTCCGTAATTTCTAAAGACAATTCAGTTTGCAGAGGCCAAGACCAGGTGGTGGGACCTTCACCAAGGAGAGGAGGGCCATTGACAGGCTGAGGTCCTCAGAACTAGGTGTCCTGCAGGCCCCTTGTTTGGGAAGATAACGAGCTGCTTGACTATGGAGGGACCCAACGGTATGTGGGATCTGCAGTCACAAGCACTGATCTCATTAAGCTTTCATGACAGTTTTTTTTAATTGTGCCTTTATTCACCTCAGTTCATTAAAAACGTACTTGTTTTAAAGATCCTGTAAAGTGACCACCTGCTAAAGTGGGATACAGGTCACACCCTCCCCAATGTGGCACTTTTTTTTTTTTTTTAAATAGGAATCTTACTGATCACACAATGGTTACAAGAATGTAAGATATAATGTATTACAATGCAAAGACAAGCCTGCTGAGAACTCACAGGATATGAAATACACATACTGGAAGTGAGCCAAGTGG
>CAUYON010007690.1:0-29984 GCA_963573935.1 Arctocebus calabarensis | reverse complement strand
TGAACCAGCCTTGAGATCCTGGGATAAAACCCACTTGGTCATGGTGTATAATTTATTTGATGTGTTGCTGGATTCTGTTTGCTAGGATTTTGTTGAATATTTTTGCATCAAGATTCATTAGTGATATTGGTCTATAATTTTCTTTTCTTGTTGGGTCTTTCCCTGGTTTAGGGATCAAGGTGATGTTTGCTTCATAGAATGTATTGGGTAGTATTCCAACAACTATTCTTTAATAACAGCATAGCTGACCCTCATTCAATGACAGAATCACTTAGCTTCCTTCTGAGGAGGAGTTATGCGTACCCACACTTGTGCCAGGAAAAAGACTAGAGTAGAAGAAACAATTGAAATCTCTGCTTTTACATGTAATAGCAGTTGTAATGTTAAGTAAGTTCACTTGTCTGACTTTTCTCTTTCACATCTATAAAAGGCAAAACATAATGTTTTGCTAGATGGTTATAAGTCTTGGAGATGTTTGTAAGGAAATTTCCACATTGGCATTATTCAAAAGGAAAATACTATACCAACTCCTTTTGGGGATACTAGTGAAAGAACATCCTTATCTCTAAATGTTCTCTGCTTAAGCTTTTTTATATTTTTTATACTAAATGAATCTTTCATTTGACTCATAAAGGTGGCTTAATCCAGAAACCCATGATTTATTCACATGAATTTATAAATGATATAAATATAACATTCACTGAGCCCCTATTGTATTCTAGGCGTTGTGCTCGAAGTTGTACCTGTATTATTTCATTTTTTCACCTTTTACTATAAGTAATTGAGTCTTAGTAAACTTCCTTCAACAAGTATACTATTTATGCTCCTGATGTTTGAAAAGAGTTTTTTAATGATTTACCTTTTGATCTAATAGCAATTATTATTACAAACCCAGTTTATAAGATCATAAACTAGTAAATGGCAAAGCCAGAACTCGAGAGCAAATGTGCTCTAAATCTCTCTCCTATTATGCCTCTTACTGTGTCTAATAGGGGAGTCTTAATAATCCTACTGAGAAGTGAGAATATGAGGAAAGGCACAACTGATGAATGAAAGGATAATAAGTTGAAGACATTATGGTTTGATGATAAAAACTGAATCACCGCTGTTAAACTGTGTTCAAGTCCTAACTTTTCACTTGCCAACTACGTGACTTAAAGCTAGTCCAACCATCTCCCCTCAATCATTGGTATCTTCAGCTATAAAATGAAGATATAATAAGAGGACTTCCATCTTGGGATTCTTGTCGGGCTTAAAAATAGTAAAATGTATGGCCTACCGTAATGTTTCAAATAGTTCTATAAAAGTTATGTCTACCCATGGTTCCAAAAGAAGGAGATTTAAGCTGTAATGGAAAATTTTCACATACACATCACAATTTTGCTTAAGGAACCTTGGTAATAAGGTTTTGCCCTAGGTATAGGATCCCTAAATCATCAGCCAGCATTCTTCAATATTGCCAGAGAAGTGAAAATTTTATATTTAATATTAAAGCTTGTACTTATTAGCATCTATTCTAGCCCACACAATTTACTGAGCACTTTGCATATACCTCTAATCCTCATATCATACTTATGACCCAGTTACTACTGTGCCCATTTGACAGATGGGGATACCGATGGATGTAAAGGTAAAGAAGCACATCCAAAATCACACATGCACACGTAACACAATGACAAAACCTACACTTTGAAGACTGCTTAACTTTAAAATGCACATTTTTAATAATACATTTTTATTTCTTGTTAAAATCACTTTCTTCAAATTTAGACAAGAATAGTTGTCACAGAAGGTGGATCTCAAGAGTCTTACGTGATTATTGAGGTTAGGGAAATAGTCAAAATTATTCTAGATGATCACTGAGGAAGGTTTACATTTTGGTTCTTTTGTTTGCTTGTTTTTGTTTATATCTTTTCTACTATTTGCTGTGAATTTGAAGATGCCTGAAAGACCCCGAATATCTAAATTTATCATTGTGCTCAATGGGATGTGTACATTTAAAACTATTTATAAATGCAATAATAATTGAGAGAGAACCCTAGCAATTGGAATTTGAATTAAGGTCTCCCTCTCTAGAAGATACACATGTGATGCATATTGTTTTGTTGTTTGGTCTTTTGTAGCTATCTCTTATAATATACAATTTCTCACATCATTTTAGATAACTATTTTTCCTGGAAACCTTCTACAACTTTTGAATTTAACCTTAACATACCTTGATAACATATATTGTTAATGTATGTAACATGTATTACAGCAGTGTAGAGTTCTCACAATGGTCTAATCAATGTGTCAATAGTATAGCGCTAATCAGGAATGCAGAGTCCTCACAATGATCTAATCAATCTAATCAAAGAACCTCAGCTCCGTGTACAAAATTTACATGAACATGATATGCATATCGTCAATAGTTAAGATACTGTTTCTTATATTTTTGTGAACCCTATACATATATAAAAATGAAATTCTGATTTTCAAAATGACTGTTCTTGTCATTAAGTGTCAATGATGAAGTCAATATTAAAACTTTATATAGATTTCCTAGAAGTGTCCTATAATTTGCTATTTCTTCTTCTACTAGCTTCTGTGAAGGTTAAGTCTTGAATATTTTAGATTTTAAATCTGAAGATGATAAGTTTTTTATATGCATGTTTTCATCAGGTTTGCATTGTTTGCCAGATAAACCATCATAAATATTGTAATTTCATCAATGATTGATGGACATTTTCTGCTGAATATATGTTTTTCTCTGTTTCTCTGTAGGTTATCTTTTTTACAACAGGATTTATATTGGTGATGTTACTTCCTTGTTTACAGTTTTCAAACATTGATATTTCCCATTAAATCATTTTTAAAGTTAATTTAAGAACAGCTGCATAACTGTATAATCAGTCTTTGTTTTATTCTTCCCAGCGTGAATGCCTTTTCATTAATTTATGTTTCTATCTAGGTAATATGTGTCTTGATAGCACAGCATTTGGAAGCTTATGCATTTATTAAATAAACAGTTGAAGGAACAAAAATATATTTCCTTAACTGTTTGTAAGTTGAAGCTATCAACTGGTTCAATGAGATTTGAAAATAAGTGAACATAGCAGAATTCAATAAAGCAGCTAGGAAATTTGACCTTAGCTATTGCAGATTTTAGAATCAATATGTTAAATGTGTTAATATAGAAAAATGTTAAAGGATTCCTTATGGAAAATAATGAAGCTTTAAACTTTAATGACTAATTGAACACTGTGTCTCTTTTGTGTGACTACAGCTTCTCTCATTATCCTAAAGCAGAAATTGAACTGGACTGCAAGGCACAGAGACTCTTTGAGAGACTGATCTTTGTTGCAAGAGACTCTTTAAGTTCCAGTAAATTGTTCCAAAGCTGAATTTTTTTACTTCTAGGGAATCTGATATACTCTGTCCCTATGTGCCAAAGAGCCACAAACCCCAAGATACAGTACATTTGCTGAATCATATATCAAACTGAAAGAGATTTGTTAAAAATAATTCTTTTGAAGAATATATTCAGCCTCAATTGTATACCCTCAGCTGGCCACATGCTGGTTTCCTCTCTTGATTTCTAGCCTTTCAGCTTCCCCTTTATGTCTTCTTCCTAGTTATAAAAAGAGCATTCCAGGCTCTGATAATGACTTACAAGCTCTATTATAAATTGCTGGTGCTTTAGAGGTATAACAAAGAGGAGTGTTTTTCTTATGCTGTGATAAAACCAATCACACTAGAAAAGCTGTACGTGAATGTGTGTGAGTGTATGTTTGGTAGCTGTAGACTTTTTTAAAGCAGACACATTTTCTTTGAAAGTCATTCTATCATTCATTTTTAAGAATATAATCGTAGCAAGTGGCATATGAGTACCTTGTCCAAAGGAAAAATTTAAAGCCTACATGGTTCAAAAGTTCAGAATGCAAAGCTTCAAAGTGTGACTCGGAGGAAAGGCGTTCCTCTGGGATCACTATCATTTTCTTCCATTCCCACCAATGCTTTGCTGGTTTGTTCTGAAGAACCCTTCTCCACAGACTGCTCATTACCATTTCTGCTGTGACTGGCCACAGCCACTTGAAACTTGTGTTAAAAGACAACCTTATTTATCCACGTTGTCATTTGCTCCTCTGTGGCCAGAGGATTTCTCAAGGGCCTAACTCTACCATTTCCCTTACTTTTGGGAAAGGAGATTTTAAGTAAATGCCACTGTATGACCATTGCTTATTCTTTAAAAAGAAATACAACATATAATTTTAGAAAAGGAGATGGCCAGGAGATAATTTTAGTCAGAATTTGGTTATTTAGTGCATATTTGAGAGATGACCTCACTTCACTGCCAAATCAGGTCTAGAGGTACCAATCTAAACATGATGAAAACCTAATGTCTTTACACAAGTGAGCCTTGAGGGCTGGCTAGCTGACGAGCATTGGTTGGCTTCCATGTTCATTAGCTTAAATCTCCAAGCTGGAAAAGGGGTAAATGGAAAGTGACAGAGAGTCTTTCCAGGAAAGAAATCCGGTTCGGATACATGAGGACTGATGCCTGAGCAATCAATGGAGTGAAATCAGTATTCTCATTTTAAATGGCTCAGCTCCAATTTCAATAAGCCAATGGTTTTCCACTAAAATATATAGGAGCAGATCATTTCTAAAGAAGAAATGCATCACATATTAACACCTATGTGCTAATTTTTTTATGTTGATTTAATTTTTTGTTGAATTCCTTCGGTTAACTACGTATCACATACATCATGTCATTACTATTCATAGCAAATTTATGGAATGTATATTATTATTTTAAAATATTATTTGGAAATGAATGAAAATAGGGCGGGCCTGTGGCTCATCAAGTAGCGCACCGGCCCCTATTCTGAAGGTGGCAGGTTCAAACCTGGCCTCGGCCGAACTGCAAAAACAGAAAAATAGCCGGGCATTGTGGCAGGTGCCTGTAGTCCCAGCTACTTGGAAGACTGAGGCAAGAGAATCGCTTAAGCCCAGGAGTTGTGATCTGTGACGCCACAGCACTCCACCAAGAGCGATAAAGTGAGACTGTGTCTCTACCAAAAAAAAAAAAGAGTGAAAACAATTAAGCAACTTTGATTAATGTTACATAATTAGTAAGTGAATATCTCACAATTCAAGTTCATATCTGTCTTATTCTTCACTCACACTTTTTCCTAGTACACTAAAAAGTTCTTTAAACATTCATAATAAATTAATGTATAGTCACTCACTTGTATATGGTTACTTGTAGCAATAAACTACTCAAGCAAACTTATTTTTGAGGAATATTTACTATCCCTTTAAAATAATGACAGACTGGGTATGTTGACTCACACCTGTAATCCTAGCACTCTGGAAAGCTGAGGAGGGTGGACTGCTTAAAGTCAGGAGTTCAAGAGCATCCTTCAAAAAATAGCAAAATGAGTTGAGACATGCCTGAAGTCCTCGCTACTTGGGAGGCTGAGGCAGGAGGATCACTTGAGCCCAGGAGCTTGAGGTGGCAATGAATAATAAGGATGCCACTGTAAACTCTGCCTCAAAAATAAATAAAATAATGACAGATGCCATTTCATATTTACAAATGAATTCACTACAATTAATATAATTAATGTATATAATTATACAAAGCTCACTATATAAAGACCTCTGAGTACATCAGCTTCCCTAGAAATAATAAAATTCAGCTTTGGAACAATTTTCTGACTGTTTTCTCTTGGATATCCCTAGCATTAAACTATAACTAATATATGTCACTTCTATCAACAGAGATAATTGTAGTAGGTTTAAGAATCCTTCTATAGAAGAAAAATATACTAATTTTTTCAGATTGTTCTATGTAAGTATATAGAAATTTTAAAGGTCTCAACTGACTAATACCTGTATAAACTAAACTTACGTGCCTAACTTTACTTTCACTTTGGGTACGATTAGATTAATGTAGGTTAAAGTTACATGTGGGAATGTGCAATAAACGTGAAGGATAAATATATTCTTTTGGCAGGAATAAATATCTCCATTCTTCTACAAAAAATAAGAAAAATTAAAAGGCCACACACTCTGAATGAACCAATTTGTCTTTATTTACCAAAAGAGTGTTTCTTAAAGGATGTGTTGTTTGCTTTACGTTGACAGACACACAGTAGTTCAGAGAGTGCAAATGAAAAATACAACATTGACATTTTTGCATGTGGTTTATCATTCAAAACAATGCTATCTGGGAGGCAAAGTATTGAGCAAAACTAAAGGGTGCTGGATTCAGTTAAGAATTAATAACTTGAGTTGGAGGTTGCTGTGAGCTGAGTGACGCCACAGCACTCCACCGAGGGCGATAAAGTGAGACTCTGTCTCTACAAAAAATTAATAACCTAACACAGCTCAACAAATGATTATGGTGTAGGCCCTTTGTCAACCTAGGAACCCTCTGCACCAAAGGGACCCCCCTGTTGCAGATGGTGGAGAGGTGAGCAGGAGCTACCCAGGCAACTAAATCACAGGGATAATAAATCTGTTCAAATAACATCCTTATTGAACTTTATTTTGATCATATCTAAATCTAAGCTCTGACAAAGTCACTGGTTCAGCATCTGTTACTTAAGTTTCCCAAATAGGCTTATAAGAAATTCTAGTTTTCTCCCTCTAGTCTTTAGTTCAGGAGCACCATGAGAATCACATCTAATAAGTTAACAAATTTTTTAAAGGAAATTGGAGAAATTATTTTCTTACCCATTGAGCTGTAAAACAAAAACTTAAGAAGTTTCCAGAGTCTCCACAGAAATCTTAGCTGTGTGGTTGACCCCACTTCTGTAAGCCATTTTGTGTTAGGTAATGAGCCACATTTTCTACCTGCTGTTCAAGAGGTATCTTTATTTGGATTATTTGGATTGATTTCCTTTGTGGGAATTTGTTTTTAGTGGAAAACACTTTTTAAAAGTTTCCTTGGTAACCTGGAAAATACTTGGTTTGTTAGTTTTTGCTCACTTTTTTATGTCATTTTGCATGCAGAGAAAGGGATCAGTTACATTTTTTTGCTAGTAAGAGGTCTGGCTGGGGTTCTTTGTACACATTCATGAACATTGTGCAGTTATGTATACATATTATGTACTTAAATACGCAATATTCTCTCACAAGAAGGATTAATCACTTAGAAAAAGAGAATCATCAAACTGCTAACAAAGTCAGAATTCTTTTTCTTTTCTTTATACTTTTTTTTTATTCTTAAAGTTTTGTTAAGATGATTGGATCCTGCTAAACATAGAAGCTTTGTTTGTTTCAAAAGTTTCAGCACAAATATCCAGATAAAGTAACCTGGGTCTGTGAACCTGAGAGGTGTTATAAGCAGAGTTTATTTGCCTCTTCGAAAATAAGCCGAGAAACAATTTCAGCTGTGTCAAAGCCAAAAATGTGTAACTTCTTAAAGTTTGGCTTCCTTTCCTGCTTTATTTATTTTTCTATTTGTACCTAGACTTTTCCTGGTGTTAGGGGCAAACCCCGAGGCCAAGTCCAGGCAACTCAATGGATAAGAGGCTTCAATAGTCACTTGAAAATTATCACGTTACTTATTGCCTGTTTCAGTTTATTTTCCATCAAATTTGTCCTTATTTCACATCCTGAGTGAGAAGAAAAGTATGAAAAAATGCTTTGAAAAAGAAAAAAATGTTATAGAATTAAAACCAGTGTATATAGCATTACATTAATAAGAATACCACAGAAATAATCATAATATTCATATTATTATTAGATAATGATTAATGTAACATGAAAAAACCAATGTCTCATACTTTATTTTCAATAATAGCCTTGTCTTCATGTATGATGGACACCATATTTCAGCTTGTCACAGATAATTAACACCTTGCCTATTAACTACATCCACAAGAGACAGGGCCTGCCTTTTTCTGAACATTAGGTTTCTAATTTCACTATGATAATGAACATTTACTAAGCTCTATGTATGATACTTTGTGCTAGGAGAGAAAAAGATAATAAAATATGAATTAGACATTGTTGCCACCCTAGTGCCATCCCAAGGGCTCACAGTCCAGGACAAAACACAATAGACAATATCATCTTGTAATGGAGCATTGACCTTGGTTTGATAAGCTGCCTCTCTGAGGAGATGAGGTCACTGGAGGGGAGGTGATAACTCTAGGGAAAAAGAGATTGCCACGATAATGAACTTACCCTGAATGATGGCACGAGAGAAGGTTTGAGTTTCTCTTGATCCAGTAACACTTTCCCTTTTTAAGTTTCACAATTTTGTGAACAAACATTTCTAAAAGAGTATTTCTTACCAATAGGTTAACTTTTCATATCCATATAGCTAAAACAAATTTTATATTTGAAAGAACAATTCATAGCAGGCTTAGAGACATAAAATTTCTAAAAAATAGCTTCTTTTGATACACATTACATTTAGAAGCAAAGATTTTTGGAACTATTTTAGTAGCCCTCAATTCTCCTTTCCCTTTTTTCATGTTTCTTTTTTTTTTTTTTTTGCAGTTTTTGGCCGAGGCAGGGTTTGAACCCACTACCTCCAGTATATGGAGCCGGCACCCTACTCCTTTGAGCCACAGGCACTGCCCCGGTTTTTCTTTCCTTTTTTCTTAAATTTTGTATTGTATTATTTGGACAAATGAAAAATGGTCAGTACCTGGCCAGAAATTATCATAATCTCATAAGGTCTCATAAATTAATTTGATCTTTGCAAAATAGATATCATTATTATTTTTAACCTGGGTTTACTGATCAGGAAAGTATATTAACTTGCCCAAGGTCAATTATACTCAACAAGTAGAGAAGCCTGAAGGATGCCAACCCAGGTGGTCTGGAAGCTATGCTTATGTTTTTCAAAGCTTTGTAATTTATATACTTATTTATTCTTTCTAACACAGCTTCTTGCAGTGTGTCAAGAACTTCCTGATATTGTGTTTGCCTTTTCTGACCTTAATTGTAGAAATTAGTGTCTAAATTCCCCAAAATTTATTGCTTGAAATGTACCTTTTTACTTTGTCTTTGGAACTATCTTTTCTTAGAAATGTTTTTGGCCTCTCTTCCACAGCTCCTGGTAGATTTTGAGGTCTTTGTGGGATGGTAATGGTACATTTCTGTTGGCTAAATAATAGTATTCAAAAAAGCAAAAGTAGTACACAGTTTAAAGGCTACCCCAACACGTCCTCATAGCCCCATCTTCCATTACAGTGCATCCTTACTCTGTATAGGATTATATTTTTCGTTTAAAAACTAAATTAAACTTCCATGTCATAAGGGTAATACTTTATATGAAATAGCAAGAAGATACTAAGAATGCAAAACACTTTAATATGAAATTATATTTTATGTTACGTAACGTGCAGACACATTTGAAAACAGTGGTCCTATGTATAAAGGACATGTACATGAAAAACACATTGTCCTCTAGTGGACAGTCAATGCTTATTGTGCATTTGTGTTTTGGGATCTTTGAAAGAATTCTCAGAGATCTTCCTGGAGAGAACTTCACACCACACGTTAGTGGTGACTGACTCAGACTCCGTTCCTTAATCCCGTTTCAATATCTCATGTCCATTCAACACACCGTACAAGTGACAGTGATGTTAAGGTTGCTTCTGCGGCTTCCACCAGGCTTTCTTTTCGTAATTTACTTTTGATGGACACTATAAGTCTTTGACTGAAAAAGGTGTCCTCTGATTTATATTAATTTTAAATTCTGCCATTTAACGTTAACCACAGTCATTTTCCAAATCTAATTGTCAAAACATAATTTTTCTTGAAATCCAAGTATAGTTTTTAATTATCAGTTTTCTAACATTCTAGGAAGAAATTTGGTATTTCCAGACCTTTTTCCCGCAACACTCTTTTTACAGACATACTGTGAAGTCTACACATGTTGATTATGCAAATTAAGGTATGATTTAACTGTAATAAAAATATAACTAGATCTCAACTATTCAAGATTAATGTCTATGGATTAGAGATTCCTAAAATAGGCACATAATAAATGGGCATAAGGAGTCTTGTCTGCCACTGAATTTATCCCCTTTGAAAAGAAATTCAACTTGGTCATATTTTCTACTTTCTTCTTTGTTTTAGTTAGAAGTTCATAGGAGGTATCGATTGGCAATAATATATCTTAAAGACCAAACAAAAGGCTCACTCCACAGAATCTGAAAGAAAGAAAGAGAAACTTAAAAAAATGCTTTTAGACAGTATGACAGGTAACACTCAGAACTGATGTTGTTTTCCAGGTAATCAAACTTGGAACTATACTGAGCTAGAGGATTATGTTATTTTGGAGATTGTATCCCCACATTCCGTAAGGTTAAGTAAGTCATTATTATTTCAAAATACTTTTGAATAACCTTTGCAGAGTGAATAATGTTTTCACATAAGCACATGGATGTTCGTTGCCATCAACATGATTTTTATTTATTTTAATCATGTAATGGGAAATGTAGAATTTTCTCAAACTGTATTGGAACGGCACTGCAATTGATTTTGCGAGAGGGTAGATTGTCAATGTTTTCAAAATTGTCTTTAAAAGGTTATCAATAGGCTCGGCGCCTGTGGCTCAACGGGCTAAGGCACCAGCCACGTACACCTGAGCTGGCGGGTTCGAATCCAGCCCGGCCCGCTGAACAACAATGACGGCTGCAACAAAAAAACGGCTGGGCGTTGTGGCGGGTGCCTGTAGTCCCAGCTACTTGGGAGGCAGAGGCAAGAGACTCGCTTGAGCCCAGGAATTGGAGGTTGCTGTGAGCTATGGTGCCACGGTACTCTCTCCAGGATGACAGAATGAGGCTCTATCTCAAAAAAAAAAAAAAAAAAAAAAGGTTATCAATAAATTTGGGCGAATTAATATTTTATTACAAGTAGATAGAAATTGGAAAATGATTTGTTTATGCAAAGCTGTGTTAATTAAATGGTGGGGCAAAAAAAAAAAGTTTTGTAATGGCTTATAGGGTATTCTTTATGAGTGCTTAGCCAATGGGAGGTGCTCTCTGGAAGCAAACATGGGGGGTTCTCTTAAGGAGTCAAGCAACTAACCTCATTATTTTTTTTTTCAAACTTGTTACTAAACTTCTAATAAGAAAAGAGGTATACTGTGACTATATGACAGCCAAAGGCTTGACAATATTCCTTGCGTTGCTGAGCACTGCAGTAAAGCTGAGTCATTTCTGCCATAACTCGTTTGAAGGTAAAATATTGAACAGAAGTAGGATCAAATATTTAGCAGCTTTGTAAGTATAGCATCTTTGTAAAGATTGAAAAATAATCTTCGAATTTCAGATAATAATATTGCCTCATGGGAGAATGAGTGTATGGACAATAACGAACAAGTTTAACACAGACTTGTTTATAATGCTAAGTTGGGACAAAATCTATGTTGATGCTCTTAAATGTATAAATTTCTATGCATCCAGGCAAAGTTCAAGATTCCAAACTTGAGCATTCTTCCTTTTGAGTATGAATTTGCAAGTCTGAATTTTAAATATCCCTCACACTATTCTTGATAATCCCTTTGGTAACTTTCTGAACTATGTTAAAATTCAAATTTCAGGCAGTAAAGTGATTAAAAATACAAGCCTCAATGTGAAAAAACAGGTTCAAGGTGGGGACAGTACCTGCTATTCAAAATCCTGACCCATGTTTACATTTCACATTATAACCCCATTCATACTAGCAACTAATTGCCACATGTGAAAAATATTTTATGTATCAATATTACGGTTAGTTTCAGAATGAAAGTGTTTATTTTACTTAAAATAAAGCACTCCTCTCTGTATTTCACTAACAAAATAAATATTGTGATCTTTTTCAAACTGAAGAAAAAATATCAAGAGTGCTCTTAATGACCTGGAATCTATAGGATGTGTTTGACTGTCTTTTAACAATTCATAAACACTATGGACTCTTCCAAATAGCTCAGTTCACTCTCTGCTTACCAAATGAGAGCTACATCGTTCACAGAATCAAAAGGAATAACCAGAGAAATCAATATTTCTTAGACTTGAAAAACAAAAACAATATTAGAGAGGATTTTTTACATTGAGAAAAATTAAGCTGTCAGCTGTCTATATTCAGAAAAATAAAATTGAGAACAGATCTTTGACTCAGTTTTGAGAGGAGAAACTGCTGCTTTATACTCAGCCATGCAAAGGAAGTTATGTTGTCCCCCAAATGCAACAAATGTACACATGTGATTTATAAAAAAAATTGTCCACTCAAAGCCAGAATTATGAGGGTTCTATTCAGTTGTCGTTGTTTTATTGTGCTAGGAGTGTGAGTACCTTCCATCAATTGCCCCCCCTTTTTTTTAATTGAAACATAGCTTCATTCTGTTGCCCTGGGTAGAGTGCCCTGGTGTCATCATAGCTCACAGCAACTTCATTCTTTTAGTCTCAAACAATCCTCTTGCCTCAGCCTCCTGAATAGTTTGGACTACAGGTGCCTGCCACAATGCCTAGCTAGTTTTTCTGTTTTTAGTATATATGGTGGTCTCCCTCTTGCTCAGGCTGGTCTCAGAACTCCTCAGCTCAAGCTTTCCACCTGCCTTGGCCTCCTGGTCTAGCATTATAGACACAAGCCTCCGTGCCAGCCTCTACAGTTACTTTTCGTACATAGACACAATCACTTTAAGATTTTCACTTCCCTGCATTTTGTATTCTGTCCCTAATGTTCTTTTTTTTTTCCATTGAAAACTCACTGTGTAGCAAGTTGAGGAGTTACCTAAAAACAGGGCCTGGAAACTCTCATAAGGTCAAGGGCTGAAAAAGACTCAATTATGGGCATGTAAAACAAAAAACAAACAAACAAACAAACAAACAAACAACAAAAAATAAAATCCCCTTCTCCAAACTTGACGTGGTATCCGAATGGAAAATTTCTTGTTCCTAAATTGTCTACTGATCTTTCAAAGGAAGTAAAGCTTTGCGGTATTTGGAGATGATACTAAAAGGATATACATCTAGTTCCATACTCCAAGGTATCACTTAACTTTGTTTTATGAGACTTGGTAAAAGCTCAGTAAAAATGACACATGAGACTCTACACTGAGAGTGCTGTCTTATTCCCTTGGTTGTTCCTGGCTGATTTTTGGTTTTCATTTTTGCTATATGTGATGTAGGCTCAACTTAATCTCAATGACTTTCCTTAGCCATTGGTGACCAAACAATTTAATTTCTTTACTCACTACATTGCTTTCTCTAAACTTGAACTACCAAACTGAAACTTGCCAGATATTTCAGATCTTTACTTATTATAGCTTACTCTTGAAAGAACCAACAGAATAGGATAACACACCATCTAAAAATAGAGGACTTGGCTGAACCTGATGGCTCATGCCTGTAATCTTAGCACTCTAGGAGGCCAGGGCGGGTAGATTGCCTAAGCTCACAGGTTCAAGACCAGCTTGAGCCAGAGTGAGACCTTTTCTCTAAAAATAGCCAAATATTGTGGATCATGCCTGTAGTCCCAGCTACTTAGAGGGCTGAGGCAAGAGAATGGCTTAAGCCCAAAAGTTTGTGGTTGCTGTGAGTTATGACACCATGACACTGAGAGTGACGAAGTGAAACTCTGTCTCAAAATAAATGAATAAATACTAAAATAAAATAAAATAAAAAGAGTGTTTAAGAAAGTTAGAAAAAAGACAAAAGAAAGAAAATTAGACCTATGACCCACACCAAGCCTACTGTTCTCCAAGGGCACAAGCACAGAAATATCTGATATTTCTTCAGATTGATGAGGATATTTTGGCTCCAGAGTAGAAAGGAGCTTATCCCATAAAAGACCTGGACCCTTTTATTTTCAGTTCACCATGATCTAAGAAAAATTTTCCAAAATATATGCAAAAGTTGTGGGATGGTCTGGTTCTAAAAGCAACAGTGATCTTGATAAAATGTAAAATGATACATAACATTCTGACTTATAAAGAACTGATTATCCTGGCATCAGATAGCAGTGAAAAAATTTAAAAAAGAGAAAATTGAGGGAATGGAATAATAGAGTAGCAGAAGGTAGGAATAAGAGAGCAATAATTAGAAAAAAAAAGTTCTATCACTATAATCTAACATAAAATATATTTGACATAATTCCATCTATTCTTTTACTTCTATTTTTTCAATTCTACAAAAATACATGCATCATGGGTATATTGAAAATAGTCTACTGCAATAAAATCTAAATACCCTTAATATGGAGTACAATTTAGCCCAAACTAAAAGAATGGGTTAAGAATTATTAAGCCATATAGAATTGATGTTAGTAATACAGTAATAATGCAATTGTTACTCAATACAGAATAATGTGAATTATCTTAGTTTATATAGAAATATACCCTTTCAAAAACTCTGATTTTTTTCTCTTTTGTTCCTGAACCCAAATGAGAAATGAAATTGAATATGCTTTTGCATGTTCTAGTGCACTGAATATAATGATCTCAGCAATTTTAAACTTATAATTAATATTCATAATTAGTCTGAATTTGTTAAATGTTGGAAATCAGCTAAAAAATGTGTTATGCTGAATGACTTTAAAATATATATATTAGAAAAATATGGGCTATGAAAATTGTTAAATGAAGAGAAGCTATTCTTAAATAGAAATTGAGCAGTTTATCTCCTTCTGGGGGGCATAATAAATTTGATAATTTTGGCTAATAATAGCTAATGTTCTTCAGAAATTATTTCAGTGCACATTCTGCTTTAACTCAACAGGTGGGATATAACTCAGGCAACTTCAATGGAACAGAGAGGAACTTTTAGACGATATAGTTTCAACAATAACATATAAGATGGCAGTATTTCCTGAGGATTAATGATCAACTGGAAGAGCCTCTGGTCACAGGGCCATTAACTCCATTTGGTCATTAATTCTGCTGGAAATATCCCACAAAGACATTTGTAACCATTACTTCCCCTCTCTTAATACAATTTTGGGCAGGATTTTTTAAAAAATCTTTTCATTTTTGAAGATGATCTTTTCTTACTATGAAAAAAAAAATCAATGTCTTTATAACAAGCATATGAAGCAGACTCAAGTTATGATATTTCATGTGTTTTGTGTACACTGGCATTGCTTATCGCCTCACAGTAGGAAAATGCATTGCATCCTAATTAATCAAATGCTTCCAAAGTAATATAAAGCTAAAGCACCTATTACAATGTCTTGCTATACAATATGCATTGCCAATGATGAAATTTATAAAATTCCGGTTTACAGAATATACAGATTTATCTTCAAGGCTGTTTACTATAGATTAAACTTCTGAGGACTTGCCACTGCTTAAGGATTTATGTTACAGCTTTTAAAATGCAGGTCAAATTTATAGTGAAGTTCTGGAACCTAGATTTATTTGAACCCCATAAACATAATTTCTTCCAAAAAATAATATTTTTAGTTATTTTGTAACAAAAAACAGTGTCTTAATTTTTGGTTACTAATTGCCATAATGTCTATGAAATTATCAATGTTCTTCTTTAAATTAAATATCTTAATTTTCATTGGGAAAAGTTATATTATTTTTAGTTATCACTAAAACACACTTAGTAGTAGAAATCCCTAAAAAAGAGGCTTTAAAAATATTATAAAATTAATGTAGATGTGTATGAAAATATCAATTGTCACCATTAGAAAAATATGGATATTGAAAAGTACATCATTATTCTTGGTTCTGGTATTTGCATTATAGTGTGGACCTTGGTATGTTATTAGCTGATTTTATACTGTGCATCTATAGACAATTAACTTTCATCATGTATTGATTTATATTATTAAAACTAATAGGGAATATAAGTAAACCCTTAGCTGAGGCAATATGCAACAAACAACTGCAAAGACCCTGCCAAATAAAGCAGAATAAATCCCACACTGCCTAATAAGAATACAACATTAGAAAGAACGAATGTCACATCTTATTGACAATAAAAGTGCCAAAAGCATGCACATTAGATTAGAGCTAAACTAATTAGAGGATGTGGGATGTTTGAAGTTCAGTAATAGAAGGAGGCGCTAATCTCTGCCATGATACTCCATGTCACCACTACTTGAAATTCCATTGGGCAATATTAATGCAAGCAGAGGTCTGCGCTACTAATAAATGAGGCAAATTGACTCAATTACTAATTTCATGCTTTTATGATTTAGGCTTTAGCTAGATGATATCTGCAATTTAATACACTGCCCTCTGGAGATCTTGACAGTTTACAAAGAACATGCTTTCACAGACCTATTTGCACCATTCATTTTGTTTCAGTTCTACCCTGCCATGTGGTGGGGAAGGTCTGGGCTAGGATGTTATTTTCTTTCTCAGTGCTCCATGTGTAACTTCCTTTTGATTGAAATCTTCATTAGGGTTTATAGCTGAATTTCTTGCCTTCTAGGTTTATTTACTCGGCCCTATTTCTCTTTGGGGAACAGCAGTCACAAAAGACAAGGCAAAACCTATATTTTACTGGGATACCGCAAAGGGCTTTATGCCATCAAGAATTCATACAGTTTTAAAAAATTAACCTGATCTTTCACATTCTTAGAAAGCCAGTTGTATTATATGTTCAAATCAATAATTCTTAATGTCTCTCTTCCACGCCTCCTTGCCAAATGATGATATGCCACTTCTAATATATTCTTTGTACCACTGCTGATTACTGAGTTACTTTGTGCATCAGTAGGTATTCCCTTGATAATAGTTTAAATTAAAGTTCCCCAAATAATATATTTTATTTCATCTCATTAACAAAAATTTTGGGGGAGAGGGGGAGTGGCAAGGCAAACACCTAATGAACTAGAACTATATATGTTACTATTTTAAAGTTTAACTCTGTCACATAGAAGAAATGCAGAATTAAAAAGAAAGTGATATTAAAATCTCCAAAGATCATCTGTCAGTAGGTATGCTTTTATTTTTAAACTTTATACATTTCTTACTTTTGAAACGCATGTATAGAAGCTATACTTTACTTGGCTGAAAGTAAATGTTAAGCAAATCAGAATGTTATGCGAACTTTTTGTTGAGATGATCATTACAGCAGTGTTCATCTTCCAGTTAGAAAAGCAGATTTTCAAAATAATCATATAAAATGGTCATTTGTTTCAATTCTAAAGATAGAGCTCTCTGCCTAATGTTTTTATTTCTTTGTCTCACCAAGGACAAAATAAAAATAGACTTTAAATCATATCTTTCCAACTATGGTTAACCTGATTAGGAAGAGGTCAGTGGGGGCATGGATGGTTGCCAAAAATCCTCTTTGGCGGGGTCCCCACCAACAAAGTGAAATAGTAAATTGAGAATTCAGCCAATTAAGTCTGGCTGAAAAGCACTTTCCAGGGAGCTCTATCAATAATATGCCTAAGCTATGTTTTGGGTGTTTGGCTATTATCACTGTCTGAGACCCAAAAAAGAGGATTTTCCCTCCCTCCCGTCCTTCCTTCCTTCCTTCCTTCCTTCCTTCCTTCCTTCCTTCCGTCCTTCCTTCCTTCCCTCATTCCTTCCTTCCTTCCCTCCCTCCCTTCTTCCTTCCTTTCTTTCTTCTTTCCCTCTCTCCCTCTCTTCTTCCTTCCTTCCTTTCTTCCTTCCTTTCCTCTCCCTCCTTTCTCATTTCCATTCCTTACCCTTTTTTTCCTTTCTTTTATTTTGATAAGTGCCTTTACTTTCCACTTCATTCTGCTAGTGTAGACTTTCAATACTGCCCTGTTCCCATTGGAGTGATTTTCTTTGTTTCTGTGGAACTGAAACATGCCCCGGGTTCTTTGTTCTTACAACAAAGCCTAAAACAACTTCCTTTCTGAACTGCAATTTGTGATGGGAAGGTTAAGATCAAGAAGTGAATATATAGTGTAGAAAATAAATGTTTAACCCAGTCCGAGCCTGGCTGCACATTTACAAGTTCGTCCAAAGAGAAGATTCAAATTTTCCCACTTTGCTATTTGGAAAATTAATGTATAGAACATAAAATGTTATATCAAAATTCACAGTGTGTGAAAGAGATGTTATTTCACATTTTTTCACAATTATATCCCTAAAATCTTTATTAACATAATTAATATCAGGTCTTGTGCATTTCTTATTTTCACGATCCAGTGAAAGAATTGGTAGTTTAAGAGGGAAAAAGGTCATTTAACATAACACTGCTAAAATATTAGAAAAGATAAGTTGCATAAAATTGGTAATAAAAGGTAATATTTATTGAGAACTTAATATAAATTTGTCATTTTCTACACACTATACACAAAATCTTTTGTACCCATTTTATGGACTAGAAAACCAAGGCACAGAAAAATTATATAAACTGACCAATGAAACAGAACTGATGCATAGATTTTAAATCTGTACATGATGATTCTGCTCTTAATTACTCTATTATGGACTAGTGAATATAAGCAATATCTAATAAGGAAAAATATAATTTCTATTCCCCAATATAGTCTTAATAAGTATTTTGGGAATGATTGTTTTTAAACTTAACACCTTTTAAGCAGATTTGAGCTGAAATGCTTGTAACAAGCATGCCTCATAATTCAGATAATATTTGAATAAAGATAATAGAATGACTATTATGCTATAGAATCAAAATTTAATTGAAATCATATTTTGGAGAACATTTTCTCCTATTTTTTCTCTGAAGGCTCTGATTTTTCACCTTGTATAATCTCCATATTTCAATCAAAATAGGCATTTAATATAAAAAAGCTAACGTAAGACAATAGAGAAATCTGGAAGGATATTTGAGAGCATTTCAACAAGTTGTAACGATAGATAAAGTCAAATTTCCGTAGGCACCTTGTGTCTGTAAGTTTGTGTACACGTGTCCAAAGTTGCTTTGGCATGTTGGTATGTGTAAACAAAGGCATGCTTGTGTTTCTTTTATACCTAGAAGATTTTATTATTCACTTTATTCCTCCTAAATCCTATTATTAGCATTTAAACCCATAGATGTAAATTAATGAATGGTTTGTATGTATTTTTTTTGAGATAGGATTCAGAATGGCAAGACTATTATTTAACTTTTCAACTCTAGCAACTTACATTATGAAACATAGTAGTACGTGTTGTTTTGCAGTTTTCACTTTCTACGTGCAGTTTGAAGTCATCAATACCAATTACAATGAAATGTTGCTCATATTTTTACCACCACCATCAGTTAGGAACACCATATTTGTTCAAGGAAATGGTGTAAATCATGGTTCCATGATGCTGTTTTGTTTTGCTTTGCTTTTTATTGTGGATTCATTGAGTTCTGAGGACTTTTAAGAGATAATATATTGGCAATCCAAGGAGAAGGGAAAAAATTATTTACCATGGAAAGTCTGGATAAAACCCTAATGTTAAATTAGCATACAATGCTTTTAGTGTTTTAATATGCATAGCATGAATATCCTGACATTTATTGATTCGCAATAAGAAACCGAGTGAATTGATCATTAGTGGGAGTAGAAAGGCTTCAACTATCAGAGAAAACAGAGTATGGCAGAGTTCAAAAAGCTCTGAATTCCTGTTTTTCTTTCCAGTAAGGCTATTGACCTCAGTTTAGAAGACATATATCCTCAGATGAGGGTTATTTTAAAAGCTTTTAATCAGATGTTCACCCTGTTTTACATATGTAAAACAAAATCAATGTAAAAGAGTTGCCTCTTACACTCTTCCTGAACTTCCAGGTCTTCAATGCTGAGGCTTGCTTTTGTTAGGAGTGTAAAATCTTTGTCACCGAGAACATAGACGTTCTTATTCCAAGAAAAATCATTGATAGTGTAAGCAAAACACCTTATTAGAAACAGATTCACCTTTCTATGGAGCTATTCATTCTATGCTAAAAGTAAGTGAAATAGAAGATGAATAGGCTGGGGAAGGCCGAGTCCCTGGCTTTAATTCATGTGTTTTACTCCCCTAATCCTTTTGCATCACCTGTTACTCATTCTAAAGAATATATCTGCATCCGTGTATTAATAAATGCACATATTTAACATTTAGCTGGATTTAACAAATATTATAAACACATTTAAAGCTTTACTCTTCTAAATAACAGTTACACATCAGTTACCACTGCAGGAAAACATCACTGAAGAAAATTTAATACCATCCGGGTAAAAATAGCAATGGGTTATTGAAGATCACACATTCTGAGTTCTCACTGCACATTTTGGTGAGAAAAAAAAAAAAAAGACGAAATGCTTGGACCAATTTTTTTTGTGAGAGAGATCTATATGAAATCTTGGCATAACATCAGATTTTTCCTAAAAATAAGGAAAAAAAATTCTATATACAAGGCCTGATGTCCCTGTTGCTGAACAGAAATCTCTGTTCCCTCTCCAGGTACACATCTCAGTCCCCAGAAATGATACAGTCTACAAATGGAGTCTCCCACTTTTTAAAAAGACTCTTTTCCTCCATGATAAGTCTAAAAATTAAGAATTCAGAGGTTTGTTGGCTAGATAAGAAAAAGCTTTGGAAAAAAAAAAAGCATTTCTAGATTTCAAAACTGACAGTCTCCTGTTGATCAGTTTTTGTTCTACCTAGCTTGTCACTAAAGCTATTAATGTTATTTCAGTAAGTATTATTTTTCCAAAACAGTAAGTTTTAGTGCCCTAAGCAGCCCTGGCTTGAACCATGAAGGAATAAAAACAGTTTGCGAAATTCAAAAATACCATAGAGACAATGATCCCCAAAGTCACATAGAAATCACTTCAAAGAAACCTTTACTGGTTCTACATCATTATCCCCCAAAATATTTTCATTCATGTTATCTAAGTTTTTTTAACACTACTTTGACATAGTGCTGGAAACTTTTTCAGCTGAAGTTTGGTTTAGTTAATGACCTCCTTAAAAAAAATGTGGATAACTCTCTTGAATCTTATTAAAAGGCTTTCAGTTAGTTATACCTCAGTGTGAATTGGTTGAATTAGTGTACTTACGTCTTGGTGTCTCTAAACAGGAAAAGAAAAGAAAGGCCCCAGTTTGATGGATAGGGTTCCTGGAGCTTTTGGGGTCCCTAAAATGAGAGAAAGATTTCTAAAAAGATGATAAATGAGCTCCCAAGGAAACTGTATATATCTGTATATGTATGGCCACACACACACATATTCATGCATTAGACAACTCTGTAAAATGTCTTTTTTCTCTTGCTGTCCTGTGTGCACATCAATTATCAGAACTTGAATTGAGACTAGTTCCAGTACTGATATGCTTTAGCTACATTAATGGTCACATAGGAATTTGTACACTACCCTAAGAATCTAATTAATGTTGTTTCTATGGAAAATCTCATGCTGAGTTCCCAAGTACAAACTTTAATTTCTTTGAATGCATTGAATAAGTTGGAAATTGCTTTTATTGAGGTCCCCTTTTTCTTACGTAATTATAAGTGATTGACTAAAATGATTGCATTGAGTAAACAGGAAAATAATTGTGTAATAACAATAAACATTTGTCTTCTGATTTCCCCTGAAATCCTAATAGGAAGCATGATTAATGACTGCATCAAGACAGTAATAAGAAATACTTCATTCGTTCTTCGAGCAAATTTTTATCAAGAGTATAAATAATAATAATTTATCAAATTATGTGTCAGATAGCATATAAGGCTCTATAATCACAGCACTAAAAACTAGGTTGACTTGATACTCTTCTTAGAGAATATAGTCTTATGAAATTATATCTTGCATTCTCCTGGAGAGTCCTATGTTAAAAATTTGTCCTCATCCTCCCATAAATTCACAAAAATGTGTTAGAATTCTCTGCATTTTGCCAACAACTAAATGACGTATTGCAGACCGCAACATTTTTATCCTAGAAATAAATGAACAAATAAAAAGTCAAATGAGCAAAATAAAAAGTCAAATGGTAATGCATTCACAGCATTCTTTGAACGAGGTTCTGTAAGTTATATCTTACCACCATCTGGATTGTTATATGCACTTGAAAATAATCTCTTCGGAAATAAGTTTTAGTCAGATATCATTAATTCAAACTGACGGCCTTTTGATGCTGAGCAAAATTTTCCTGAATATTTTCATTCTAAATTAGGGTGGATTTTGAAAGAGTGTTTAAAAAAGCAAGCTAGTCCTTGCTTGTTTTGTTCTGCTAATCATGCAAAATTATTCTCTTTTGGTGATTTCTTGGCCTGATGTTACTGACAATTTCTGCTGTCATTGTAAACTAATACACGGTCTAAGACGTGTCTGCTAGTGCCTTATGGATCTGCTTATTGTCTTTTTGTGAATAAGTTAATGAGATGAGTAAACACATGCATGACGATGTAATTAGTGTACACAAGTAATTATTTTGTATACATTCTTCAATTCTGCTTATTCTGAGCTATTTTAGCATTTCTATATTCCATGCTTACATTCTACTCTATATTCTACAGAGAGCTTTGTCTGGAAGGATAAAATAGAAATAATTGTCACCATTTTAAAAATGCATGGAAAATAGAAATTACAATATTTTATATATATATATATGTATTGTTTACCTTTGTATGTGGATACATTTAAAATATGTGAATAAATATGCCTTAAAATATCTGAAGCATTAGATAGAACTAATAGAATAGTTCTATTCTCTATCTGATAATTTATATTTTATGACAAATTTTTATCTGTTTCATTATATTTTTAGTGCTTATTGAATAACGTTATACATGGGGTCAATTGTTGAGTCTAATGTTTCTAACATTTTTATCAATGATTTTGCTCAATAATTGAGAACATTATCCTTCTAGATGATCATAGATCAGAAGGGTTTCCTAATATTGTAGAGCACATGAAGAGATTTCAAAATGTCTTCAAAGATTAGAAAATATTTTATGAAAGCAATGTAACTTTAGTGGGACATGTGAAAAGAAATACCAATAGTATAAAAATAAAAGAAAGATACCTGATCAAGAATGACATGAGAAGAAAGACTGTATGAGTTGAGCTTTTAATGTTTAAGTTCTACATAATGTGTCATTAGTGGGCGTATTGCTTGGTTTTTGCTACATAATTATTAACAACAAAACTTAGTGGCTTTGAACAATAACCGTTATTTGCTTACAGTTCTGTGGACTGGCAACTTGGTTGTTCTGGATCTAGACTGGATTTGTTGCGGCCGTTGTATCAGTTGGGAAATGGTCTAAAATGGCCTTGGGTGGGAGTTATCTCAGCTCAGGTGGTTTCTCATCATCCAGGAGGGTAGCTAAGGCTTACTTGTTTCTAGGTGCAAGATTGCAGGAGGGAGAACAAAAGATTGTAAATTCTTTGGGTTCTGAGCTCAAAACAAGTTCAGTGTAGCTTCTACCATATTCTGTTGGCCAAAGCAAACCAGAAGACCAGCTCAGAATTTAAGGGTAAAGAAGTCCCATCATCTCTTCATGGGAGATTCTACAAAGAATTATGGTCAGTTTTACAATCTGACACAGTAAACATTGAATGGCATAACATATCAGGGAGCATTAATAGAGCTTGTTTTAAGTGGACAAATTGATTGGTACTTGTATTCTTCTATCATCATAGATGATGAAAATGAGAATATAAAACTTTAACTCAAGATAGAGAGGGAGGGGGGGAGAAAACAAGAATTATTTGGGGGAAATCTACAGTGAAACTGAAATTTTAAAGACAAAAGTTCTAGTCTCAGGTAATATTAATAATGATTAACATACATACAGTACTTTATGGAATTTCTAGAAAGTTCCACGTGTATCAAAATGTGTGTAATCGGTAAGGCAAATATTATTACTCATAATTTATAGGTGTGGAAACTGAGGTTCATAACATACTATGTGTAGAAGTTACTTTAAACATAATAGCATTAAAAAATATATACATATAAACATAATGGTATTTCCTTTTAGGGAAAAATTTGCACAAGTAATAGAGTACAAAAACCCTTCACATCTTGATATTCTCAGGTGGGTGCACAACTAGCCTATGACTAATTTTTGCACCAAGGGGAGTGTGGTGATTAATGAAGCCAATGTGCTGGCAATTCTCTGGAAAGGTTGAATTAAGTGCACCTCTCATACACTGCAGAAAGATCTGCCAAGTATATTGAGGGTGTAAGCCTTATCATAGGAAACATTTTTATTTGCTTCATAAAACAGTTTTCAATGGACCTTAATAACCATATCTATTTATTGAAGCAGTCCCAGCAAGGTTTCAACTTATAAGTATTTAATTAGCTGCTAGCTTGAATTAATATTATATTCAAAATCAATGAAACTGTATTAATGTTCCTATTGGCCTTCTCCCAAATCAGTCCAAATCCATAAGGTTTTCTGTGCTTTGTAATTCAGCTTACTGCTCAGAGTGGTGATGTTGTTTACCTTTGCAAGCATCTAATGAGGAAAAGGAGTTTATTTGACCTCAAAATGAGAAATGACCCCAATTATTTATTTGCTAAGGAATGTAGTCCCACTTCTTTACTCAGATTCAGAATCAGCACCACTAGCTCTAGCCAGGGTGGCTCTGAATCTGACCAAAGTAAGAGTGCACTCAAGGTTATCACAAATAAGTACAATGACCCTCTTGTAGATAACTGGGTGGCACCTGTAAGACCCTTGTTCCAGATAACAATTTTCTTCAACTGGAAGTGAAAAATGTCCAACATGCCTGCTGTTATTTACACATTTTCTCAGCCTACGTCTTTACAACTCAGCAGAGTCAAATGTTTTTGTAGCCTGGCTCCTTGTTAAAATAATATCACAGAGTTTAGAAATGTCAATCTTGTTCTATCCCCTAGAGAAACTGTGTTCCAATTAATGGTATTCACCCTGATAATAATTACAGATATTTTAGTTCTTGGCTACATACAGAAAAGATCCACATCTTGGCAGGAAATGTGTGTCAGGAGTGATAACATACAGGAGGAGCCCCTGGGATTTGTATAAAATACATTTTAAAGAGTTGTGTACTTTCTGCCAAGTCAAGGCTCTGGATGCAAGCTCATGGCACACATCTGATCTTCATCATGGTAAGTATGTACTTTCCCATTTAGTGCTGAAACATACACACTCCATGTTCTCTCTTTTATATGTTATTTTTTAAAAAAATTGGTAAAGTTGGCTGGGCATGATGGCTCACAGCTCTAATTAAGATTTGGACTCTGGGAGGCCACGGCAGGTGGATTGATTGAGCTCAGGAGTTGGACCAGCCTAAGCAAGAGTGAGAACCTTTCTCAACTAAAAATAAAAAGTAAAATGAAAAACTGTCTGAGCTTTGTGACAGATGCCTGTTGTCCCAGATACTCAGGGAGTCTGAAACAAGAGGATCTCTTGAGCCCTAGACTTTGAGGTTGTGAAATATGATGATGCTATGGCACTCTACCCAGGGAGAAGGAGGGAGACTCTATCTAAGATAAATAAATGAATAAATAAATAAATATTGGTAAAATTGAGATGCAGATAGTTTTCCATTACTTTTATATTTTCTACTGCAATTAACACTATACTTGATGCTTAGTAGATGTTCACGGTATCATTTTTGTTGATTTTTTAGCTATCTATACTCTATTACTCTCAGCATTTCCAAACTTGATTCATTTTTCCTTTACATTACACTTCACCCCAAAAGCAAACAGCCTAAATAATGTCCCATGAGAAAAAGAAGAATTAATTCTTGATTTTGGTCCAAAGTACCACCCAAGACCTTTGCAAACTTTCCCATTAGAAACAGATCCCTGAGGTAGTTATTTCACACAGGAGCCTGGACTCTGTAACCCTGAGTCATTTGTTTGTATCTGTACATATGCCTGGTAGGTCACTAAGGGTCTTTGGGTCCTATAAGAATCATTAAAACAGCAAATGTTACCTGCAGAGGAGCGACCCTAGATACCCCTGCCTTCAGAGTTCCCGCTGTGCCCGCCCCTCACGATGGGAAGCTTTCCCTCAGTTTCTCTGCTTTTTCATGATCTGCTGTCTTCTGCTAAGTTCCAACGAAGCCAAGTATTTGCTACTCATTCCAAGAAGAGTGGTCATCCCTTCTTCTGAACACTTTCGATATTTATGTTTGCAAATATCTGTTAGGAACGTAACTATATGTACCTGGTATTTTACACGGCTTCTTCAAATGTCTTAAAATCCCTCAATGGCAGAGATTGTCTTCAATGTCTTTATACACAATGTTCCTAAGTCAGAACTTGAATACAGCAGATAATTGGTCAGCATTTTTAATGATAACATTTATATATTCAGGAAAGTTAACTCCAATGTAAGGAAGTGGAATAGGGATAAAATTGCATATGTAAAGTGAAACTAAATTACTAAAATAATTCTAAATGCATTGTAGTTTAAAAATGTGGTCACAGATACTGTCTCTCTTGTTATAGATGTTTGTAAAATCTAAATAATGGAATGCTTTAGATACAGAGGTTATTTTCAAAATATGATATGACAAGCTATGAGTCTTAATGTATCCAATTTAACATCATATATTTAAACACCATGACAAGGTTTGACAAGTTTACCTAACAGACATTGTTTGTATGCCTGTTAAATTTGTAGAAATGAACATCAACTCTAAAACAGTGAATTCTGGTTTCCCCTAAGAACAAGGAAGCAACAGTACAAGCCCACTTCTTTTTCTCCCTAAAATTATGTTCCATAAGTGAAGTCTGATACTGTACTTTGAGCAAAAGTAGGGCAAGAATAGAGCTATTCCTTTTAAACAGTTATTTTTCCAAGTTGGAATGTCAGCTGATGCCAGTAGTATCAGCATTCTGGCTGCAAAGCAATCAGTTTACGGACTTATTAACAGTTCATAAAACGTATGGCATTCTTCTCCTTCTTGTCACTGGTAAGCATATGCTCTGAACTAACAACAGACTGCAGCACCATTCCATAAATATTAAAAATAGTTGTGTGCATCACAATGGAAAGGTCTCAGACCACAGCAGAAATATGGTGCTTAGTTAAGGAACAACAGGTCTTTTGAGATATGATCAGTGATAGAGAACTCTGTCAACACACTCCAGGTTTGGGGAGAAGGGTTAGAGGAAACTTTGAGTGGGGTTTTTTTTAGGTGTTCTAAATGCTAAAAATTGCAACTTCTCCATTTCATAAGAATCTAATGAACACTGTTCTGTTTCAAATCTATGATTCCTTTAAACCAGAATTCTGTATGGGCTGGTCTAGTGCTATCAAGATTCTTTGTGAGTGAGCAAAGTTATCCTTAATATCAAACTCAAACAGTAATGTTGCTGTGAATATCTTTCTAACTCTGAAAGAGCTCACAATTTTAAAACTATAAAATTGGTCCTTTCTTTTTGCTTTAACAATTCTTCATCCTACATAATATTTTGTTGCACACTGTCTTCCTGCTCAGCATGTGGCTAGTCCATGTCAGGGACCCTCTCTTCTGCTGTGTGTGTCCTCATGTCTATTTACTGACCCTGACAAGACATCGAGCACAGTATCTAGCTGAAATAGGAATAGCAATGAGTATTTTTAAATGACTGAAAGCATTTTAAAATATGTTATTGGGGTATGGCAATAAATTTGTAAAAGTATTTATGAATCCTGTGTTATGAATTATCAAACATTATCTTTTAAAATAAATTTTACCTTTGAGCCATTATTACTATTATAGTCACTGAATTACTTCCTTTTTTTAACTTTGTATCCTTCTTTTATATTTTTATTTTTACAAATTTATTAGGTACATGTGAAATTTTGTTAGATACATATAATGTGCAGTGATCAATCAGGGTATTGAGAATGTCCATCAGCTAAGTACAATACATTTTTGTTAAATATGGTCATCTTACTCTACTAATGCACTCAGAATTTATTCCATCTTACTGCAAACCCCTGAACCTACCTCTCTTCATCCTCCACCTTGCTCCCCATTCACTCTCCCTGTTTTTGTCTTTCATCTTTCCACTTTCTATTTCATGGGATCTTTTTTTTTTTTTTTTTTTTAGCTCCCCCATATAAGTGAGGACGCGTAACATTTGCCTTTTTGCCTGGCTTATTTCCCTCAAGGTAATGACCTCCAGTTTCATCCATGTGGCTGCAAATGTATAATTAATAAATTTCTTAGTGTATGAGTTAATATTCTATTTTACTTGTCCACAAGCTGTCTCTTGTGTACATTGGCTATATTATTCTCTGCGTTTTATCTCCAAACAGAAAATTTCTAATTTATTTCTACAAACCTGTGAACATGGCAGATGCCTACTAAGTGTTGTTCTCTCGCACCTTAGTGATGCCTTAACTTCCTTGGAAGCAACGAATAAATCCTATGAAATAAGAATCAGCACAGTGATTCTGTAATTCTAAAATCATGTGTTCCTCCTCCTCCTACCGCTGCAGAAACATGGGAGTATCTCTTTGGGGCTCTTGAAATCATGCTTATAGTCCATATTGTAGGACTTGATGACAACTTAATTCTAACTTATTAAAGTGATTAGCACTTATAAACCAAATGAAATGTTTCTTTTTCTGAACATTTTATCATAAAACTTCTACATCCTCAAAAATCTAAATATTAAGGACTCTGGCTAAAAGTGTGAATTTTATTGATAATGTATTATTTGGGGTTATAATGTTTATCATATTTTGGTATTAACTATCTTATAATTGTAGATCATTTGAAGTTATGATAAAGCTGACGCTTTATTGAAGTAGCTTAAAAGTATTCAGAAGTTCAAATAATGTGAGAATAAGATAATTATGATTCTACTTATAGTATAGGATTAAAAAGGAACACGTTTCATTTCAAAGAAGATTTAATTCACAAATATGTGAATTCATTTAAGCTTTGTAGTTTCTAGTCTTGTCTAAACACTGGCAGAGGATTTCAAGTTGGATTTTAGTTGTCAATGATATCTTTTTGTCTCAGGCTCTAAATCTAACCCATAGAAAATTATTAATTTAGTTGCGGTTTCTGTTACCTTTTTATGTTTTCTTTTTGATCTGGCACACCCATGAAAATCACACAAATACTACAATAATATTTACTTACTCCATGTTCAGAATACATATTAAAGGAGGAAAATTCTTACTCAAACATTCATGTATAATGGCAAGATCAAAGCATTCTGACAACTGACCATATGTCCAGAAACACACTGTAATTATGGTAGATGAACAGAAATATACCCAGGAATTTTTACCAGGGTAACTACAAGGAAAAAAAAAAAAGGAGAAAGCAAGCTGTCTCTTGTGTACATTGGCTATATTATTCTCTGCGTTTTATCTCCAAACAGAAAATTTCTAATTTATTTCTACAAACCTGTGAACATGGCAGATGCCTACTAAGTGTTGTTCTGTTGCACCTTAGTGATGCCTTAACTTCCTTGGAAGCAACGAATGAATCCCATGAAATAAGAATCAGCACAGTGATTCTGTATTTCTAAAATCATGTGTTCCCCCTCCTCCTACCGTTGGAGAAAACAGGGGAGAAAGAGAATTACCTTTCAAGGAGGAATCCAGAAGGGACAATGAGAAATTTCCTTTAGGGGAACACTTCAGTCCTACTACCCAGCTCATAGTGCTGTGAGGACAAATAATACAAAATGTGTCAAGCAATTCAGCAAGCGTGCTGTACATAATAAATGCTGAGCAGAAATACAAATTATTGTCATTTGCTTTTTGGGTTTTTTGTTTGTTTGTTTGTCTTCAAATCTTTGTTCACAGCCATTTCTCCACCTATCTAGAGAGATTTCAGGAATAGGCTTTTTCAGAGATGGAAATTCTTAAATCAGAACCAGTGGGTCTTTTCTGGAAAAGTTGTGAAATGTTTCTTTTCTTTCTCAGCCTAGAATTTACCTAGTTGACTGGTTCTCTAGCTCTTATGAACTTGGTCACCTCAGAAAATATTGCCAAACTTAAAAATGTGTTTTGGCATAGAAATTTAAGCTCATTTCTTTTTTTTTTTAAATGGTCATTATTTTAATTGTGATAATAGAAACCAATCTGATCTATAGTTTAATCCATGCTTAACAGGTTAACATATCATCCTTGTGGGTTTTTCCATGATTCATGTTTAGTTCATGAAAGTTAAAACAGTTTTCTCTA